>JABASL010000077.1:13837-32343 GCA_019775825.1 Neanura muscorum | reverse complement strand
CAGATTAATTCAGAGACAAGACATCCCAGAATCCCATGTTCGTGAAATCTATTCTGTAATTCAGGATCGATTGCGAATTCCTTGGTGCGGAGGAGCAAGGCGCCTTGACTTATTAACCGTTACGCCGATAGCAATACTTCCGCTTCTCGGTTCTTTCTCAACACTTGGCCCATTTTCTACAGTGATTGCTTTTCTACTTATTCCAATTCTTCTGCGAGTTATCAACAAATATAATGGAAATCGTAGAACAACATTTCATATCTCACTGAGCATGTCCAGCTTAGTTTACAGTTTCAGCGTAAGTCTAGCACAACTAAACCACAATTCATGTCCTTATTTATGGCAACTCAACTAACTCTAATTTCTAATTAATTTTGCATTTTTGTAGGTCATCTATTCAACGAGCGAGAACACTTGGCGTTGGCAAACATTTAACTTGACGCTATTCATCGCCATCTTAGTTGGAATGGGAATAACAAGAAAGAAAGGCCGAAGAGACGCTTCATTAGAACTTGATAACCTCCCCTTCTACTACTACTGTCGAAAATGTCAATTCTATATAAGCGGAAGAGATCATCATTGTAATTGGCTTAACTGCTGTGTTGGACAAGGAAACCGTTGTTGGTTTATGCTAACAATTTCATTTGCAATTGTGTGGATTTCGAGCATAATTTATTCTTATTACGCCTCCTTGGAAAAGAGTGGCTTCTCTGCTGAAGCCATTTACGCAAACTTTAGGTAAGCAACAAACTTTCCGTGGCGAACTACACGTTGCTCTATATACCACAAGCATTTTTAATTAGTCCTAATTATAGGATTGTTATTTAATAGTACTGCAATCTCATTTACGACAACCCTTTACGGAATTATCATCCTACTTTTTCTCTTCGGTATTCTAATGCATCAATTGAATATGAGCTGGAAGGGCATGTCTTATTTGGACTGGAAGTTCAAGAATTTAAAATAAATGTGTCCAATTTAAGCGTGAAATGATCAAACGGCGTTACCAAAGCCAAGTCCCAGTATTTTCTAGAATTTTGCTCGTGATGCCTATCTGCAGCACTTACAAATATAACATAGGTTATTTACTTCCTCGGATTTAATTAAGTGAACTTAAGTCAGTGTGAAGTCATTGTTACTTTCCGTGGAATCTAATGGAGTTAGAGATCCACCTGTCCTGCGAAATAGGAAGTGGATCACGGTTGTTTGACTCATCCGTAGTGTACTGGAGGATTTCGATTTTGGGGATTTGATGACATAAGATTTAATTTAATTCTATTGTAGTTTGTCCAGCATTAATTCTCAGAATTTTCGTTTTTAGATACACGATTTATTTGCATGTTGTCTGTGGATTGGTCATTCGTGATTCATACCGAATCGTCTACTCAACGCCAACGAGGTAATCTTCTAATTTCGTTGGGTCTAATTTTGGATTTGTGTTCACGCTTCATCATTTCCGAAGAAGTCTTGTAGTATTCCGAAGCATTGTAACAATCAGGATGAACTCATTGTTTTCCTAATTGAGATGCATCATTTTACAGCGTTGTATGTATGTTTTTTAACAAGACTGCTAATAAGAACTGCCTTCTAGATTTTTCTCGCCTTATAATTGCTACTTTTCTCACTGCTGCGTCTTGCCACCAATAATTAGAGGAGTTTAGGTATAAATAGATCAAGCATTGCTGATTTTAGCAAAAGTCAACAATAGTGCTTCAAGTTATGAAGTTCATTTACTTTCTTCTAATTCTACCTTTCCTCATCCTCTTTTCACTTCCAGCCGCCGTGGGTAAGCGAAATCGAAGTTTGCAAAGAAGTTATTTGCAAATTGAGTGTGACTTAAATTGTAAATCTTTATAATTATTGTAGAAGCCGTACCCGCATTTGCAAGGGGACGAGTAGGAAGACATCGCGCTGATCATGTTGGAGGGAAAGAATATCGCGCCGAAGCGCAAGCGCAATACTCAGCGAAACGCTAAGGCCTATTGGCTAGTGATATGACGATCACAGAAGGGAGAATGATTCATTCTATCCAAGACTTACAACACTCCAGTGATCTGTTAAATCCATGTCATTTAATTTATTGTAACAAAGGAAAGCTGTAAATAGGTTTTAATGGAAGTTACTTGACGGAAGTTACCAGTTATTTAATTTTTTAACATCTTACGTTTGTAAATTATAAATTTAATCTCAATTTAATAAAGCACTTTCAAGTTTAAATATTTTGTTCTGGTAGAATACGCAGGGTCGCTCAAATTTCGCTGTTTTAGAACACCACAGAAGCATAATGTGCAAACTACGCATGACAGAAACTTCTGTCACAGAAAGGGAACGATGAGCTCATTGTTTTCAAGTCGGTCTTACGATTTGGAGTAATTTAAAACTGCTCCAGATTTAACTAGGTCCCTAATTGGCTGACCACGGAGTAACAATTAAGGAAGTGAATAAATTAGGAGCGTTTCAGGAAACTGTTGTAAGAATGCGCAACCCCATACTCTCGACCTCGAAATTTCCGCCCTTTTGTTGTGGGCTAGCATTTTGTGGATTTTTGTGTCAAACGCTACTTCTGTTGTTTTTGGGCGCTGTTTCTTTATTTCGTTTTGTTTATTTCGTTGTAACGTTTGTGTAAGTACGAATTTATTTAAACAGGGCGGTAGCATTGTCTCACTTCTTTTCCAACCAATGGAAGACGATACGGATTGCTCCGAGCCAATTCTGCTCCTTGAACTGTTTTTTGAAGACGATGATTGAATAATTTCTCTTCAATTGCTCCCATTTGATCTTGTCTTGCCATTTCTTCAGATTCTCGCTCCTATTTCAAGGAATATTCAAAAGAATTTCTTTAACTCTGCGCTTACTTACTTCCGGTAGCCCCCAGGGGCTTTTTCCCTTCTTTCCACCTACTTACCTTTAGCAAAACGTTATAAGCCACTTGACAGTCCAAATCAGATTTGTACTGCTGCGTGTGCTGGAATCTCTCAGCTTTTTCTTCGGCCTCTTCACGTAGATACTCCTTCCAGTCTGCCTTTAACATCTCCAGTTCCTTCTGATGCTCCGCCTCTTCAAAGGCTCGTTTCTGTTCCAAGTCTTCAATTTGCAACTTCCGTCCCACCAGGACATTCTTTTAAAAAAAACAAGAACTTGAACTTATTCAATTGAATGAACTTTGATTCTTCTTTTCTACTTTGGTAAATTGTGAGCAAGTCAAGAAGAATATATAAACTCGTTAAAGCCTTTTAGAATCAAGGGCAGACAAAAGGGGTTAAACCTCAAAAAGTTGACGGCGTTGATCGTGTTCTCGCTTTCGACTCGCCATAACTTTTTCATGTTGCTCCTCAATGACACCATCAATAAGACGCTGGAGGGCTTCCTCTCGGGCATTTTCCAAACAATTCCATTTCCGTAAATAATCTCGATAGATTGTGATTGCTCTCATTAAGTCTCTCTGTTCAAATATAGAATTCATGGGTTGGTTTTTCAAGTTTATGATTGGCATTGTCACCAATTCCAAAAATCAGTCCAAACCTTTCGTTTATTTCGATCTTCCTGCTCAATATACAACTCTCGTACGGCCTTCTTCAGAAATTCTCTGGCCACAATTTCCTCACGTTTCAGTTTACGGTCTCTGTAATAATTGCGAGTCTCTAACATATCCTTGACGTGCTCTTTGGTTCGTAAGAATCTTGCTGCTTTCTCCTCTCTAACTGAATCCAGAGAAAGTCATCGAGCCAAAAAAAAACCAAGAAAATTTAGTGAATGTTCTAAATGTTGGCATTGCTCAAACGAAACCCCGTCATTGGCTTTTTGAGGCCTTTTCTTACGTCTTTGCTTCTCGGCTGCCTCAGCCGCCATCTCAGCTTCAATCATTTCACGCTCACGCTCTGCAATTTTTGCCAAGTTGGCTTTCTTGAGTTTCTTGAACTCCATTTGCTTGTTCATTTCCGCCAGAGCTGTCTTGTTAAACTCATCACGACGATCTTGATAAGCTTGTTCTCGTTTATAAAAAAAATGGAACACAATGGCCGAAGTGGAATCAGGGTTGAACAATATGCAATTCAAAGCGGGAGAAAGCAAATAATTTAAAAACGTTGTAGATGTACACTAGTTGTACAAGAATGATTAAAAACCTTTTCTTCCATATCCATTAAATTAAGGCAGGCCCACATTCGTTCCTCTTCTTGTGCCTCACATTCAAGTCTTCGCTTTTCCCACATTTGTTCCTTCCAGTCCTCGGCAATTTCATGGCTGTGACGCTTCGACAAGAGAGATCGTACTTCAGCGCACTGAGATCTATTTTCAAATTTTATAATTTGTGTAAGTAATTTGTGAAAAAGCAAGATTGAACTCGTGTAATTGGGAACAGTGTGTTGGGATTGATGCAGGGATTAAGATTTGTTACAAGACGTTAGGAATAAATTGATTCTTGAATTTACAAATTGAATTTAACAAATTACAACCATATATTTGAAAAATAAGGAAGGTAAAAGAATCTAAGGCGGTGCTAAATTCATTTGTCGAGCCCACCTGGGATTTGATTAAGAAAGCTTATCCTAAAACTTTTTAACTTTTTAGGCCGAGCCAGGCCTTATGGGATCACTATGTCTGTCCGTCCGTCCGTCTGTCCGTCTGTCTGTCCGAAACACGCTAGCGGCCAAACCACATGTCCAAACGTGACCGAAATTGGCACACATGACCTTTGACCTAAGTTAGGAATCAAGTTCGAAGATGGGCCAGATCGGTCCACTCCTTCCAGGTCAAAGGTCAAGGTCAAACATTTTATGAATAAGATGAGAAGGGGGGTGAGCCCACCTGGGATTTGATTAAGAAAGCTTATCCTAAAACTTTTTAACTTTTTTCTTCTTGGACCCCTTTGCCCTAACTCTTAATGCGTATCTGATTACTTTTGAAACAAAACAAGAGTTTTCACAAAACTTGTAAAAAAAAAACAGAAAAAAAACTTACTCAAAAACTAGGTCCAATTTCTCTTCTACAACTTTCTTATGGTGGATTTCTTTCTCTTCCCGAAGTTTTCGTACTTTCTCTCTCATGTCATCAATCCTCGAAGAATTCTTGTTTTCAAACTTGTCAATAATCTCGTGGCGGTGGCAAGTATTCTCATTTTCGAGCATTGTTTTTAACCTTTTCAAAAACATTTTTTTTTTGAATTTTAAATTCAAACCCACAGAACACTTTGAACTGTGTATGTCATACTTGTCTCGTCGATTCTCCAAATCAATTTGAGCATCTGCAAAGGCTACTTTCATTTGAAACTTGGCATTGTCATGAATTTTTCGCTCGTGAGCCAAATTTTCCATATTGACTCGAATTTTGATCAAACGATCCTCTTCGAGCATGTCAAGAAGCGGCTTTTTGGACCATTTATAATCTTTGGCCATTGGCTGCGTTTTATGTTTTGGACATGGAATACAGGATGGCTGAAATTTTAAAATAATGCTTTTTAATTAAAGCGTGTTCAACATGGACATGAATTTACCTAACCTAACTCTCCATTACCATACAAAGATTTTTACCGGTTCATGTGGAAGTGATGCGTATTGGTAGCATGATGCGGTGGTTCCTCCGCAGTGGTAACTCATGGTTAATTCGAATCTTACGCCCGAGTAATCTTGCTAATCTGAGCAGATCCCGAGCAAATTGGTGTGCAGCTTAATTATTTCAAACGTGTGGTAAGTTCTTCGCAAGTTCCTTCTGATATGAGACTGATTTTCTGAGCAATTTGAGCTTATTCAAGCACAATGTTTCGTAATACCAAAATAAACTACTTCGTTTGATCAATTTCTAAGAATTATTTCCTGTTACCCTGACATTTTACGCAACGCAAACCCTACACCCAGGTGGACTTCCCTCTAGCTGGAACACACATGAGTTCATGAACGTTTTTGCAAATTTCCGTTATTGCGAATCTATGAGATAAAATTCCACCTGCTTGAATGGCAGAAAAGCAACACAAAACATTGGGAAAATGAGGGATGCTTCTTAGGATTTACGCTATTTACTTCCTAGTTGGATCATTAATTAATAATTATCAATTGAAAATTCATGGAGAACGCATGATTACTCAAGTTTGAAATTAAGTTAGTGTAGTTACCCACACCACAATTATTGCTTTAGCGTACATGATTGATATTTCCTTGTTCATGCAATTTGGAAATGTCGCCACTCGTCACCGGAATTCCCATTCGTTTGGGAGCCTATTAAAATTTCCTTTGGTCATGGTTCAAACGATTTCCTCGCGTCTTTACTACGTAAACCCCCATAGTATCATTGGCTAAATCCCATTAAATTGGCATGTCTTCCAAGGTCATGCGCTTGCGCAAAACCATTACTAATTTCATCATGTCTTTAATGGCTATTTTTTGCATTGAATTGCAGTATTTCTAGGCGGAGTATTCCGACAAAAACAGGATGTTCCTAATTTTCCTGTCATAGGTTACGGGGAGCAAGCCTATGCTTGGAAGCATAATCCCCACATGTCATCATTTCCTTTCTATTGTTGTCCACATCAACAACAAACATTGCAAGTAAGATTTTTGACCACAACAAGATTAAAATTGTATTTTATTACCTATTAAACCATTACTAATTTCATCATGTCTTTAATGGCTATTTTTTGCATTGAATTGCAGTATTTCTAGGCGGAGTATTCCGACAAAAACAGGATGTTCCTAATTTTCCTGTCATAGGTTACAGGGAGCAAGCCTACGCTTGGAAGCATAATCCCCACATGTCATCATTTCCTTTCTATTGGAGTCCACATCAACAACAAACATTGCAAGTAAGATTTTTGACCACAACAAGATTAAAATTGTATTTTATTACCTATCCCGGCCATTTAAATTAGATTTAATTCTCAGGAAATGACGAAAATATATTTTAAGGACGACAAGTTGAAAAAAGAATTGCCGAGCCGGTTTTCCGTTTTAGCAAACGCAAACATTGAGGATGCAAACTGGAAGCAAATCTTTATGTTCTAGTGTTGTAAAATAGCATTGTGAATTTGCTAGTTGCGAAAATTGGCACTATTCTCTGCACAATTTTGATACCCGACCTATTTTGCAGATCAACTTGTACAAATTTTTCCTGTAAAAGCAATTAAACGAACTAATTCTCGGTTTAGCAACTTAACTCCTCTAAAAGCGAATTAATGAATCCGTGTGTAAAATATTAGTACCTATTTAAAATTCTGAAACGTTTTCGAGCTCTTGTTTTAAAAATATTTGGAAAAACAGTGAAATTCAGTTGTGAGGAGATTTTGGGATTATAATTTATAATTTCGGATTTTAATCGATTATAATTGGTAAAAATTGGCTTTAATTGGTTTTAAAAAGCTTAAGGCAACCCGTTTACTTGAATAAACGATTGAATAAAGGTTAAATTATTAATCTTTACACATTTGTGGTCCACAATTACAGCTTCTGGCATATCTGTTGATGTGTTATGAATCGAAGTTTTTCGAAGATTTGCTTTGGATGAGATTGACAGGTTGTATAAAATTAATTGAGCCAACCTTGATTAGTGCAAAAAGGATGCGAATGAACTTTATAAAAGTAGTTGCCTTGTTCCAAATGATCCCAATGACAGGCACAACGCGTGGCGTTGTTACTCGCCAGTCCCAACTTTATTTTATTGTCATTTAAAGTTAACACTTTATGTAATTTTTACTCTAAAAGTTTCCTTAGTTTCCTTAGGTTCAGCATCCTTAAATTTTTAGGTTGTAGTCACTCTGTGTGTCGATTATGTGTGACATGGTCAAGTCATTTACTTGGACGTTGGACATAAATTATATTTATCTTGGGCTACAAACAATGGGATTCATGAGAAGTTTTTCTTAGAGACACTCAAGGTTAAACCAATATCTTAGGAAAATAATTAGGAACAATCACTTCAGAAAATTATATTTAGAGATTTAAAATGTAAGTGAATGACGCCATTTCATTGTCCCTTCAAACGATGGATGAACTTCCCAGCTATTAAATCAAATCTTCCTTCAAAGAAAAATGACTAATCAAAAATTAGCTTTCTTAACGAGCGTCTTTCAAGTACTTCTCCGAAAAATATTTTTTATTGACTAAAAGATGGGTGGATCCAACAACAGGGAACAGGATAATTTATTTCAAATATTTGTCTTCTAAATCCGTCACACATTGAAGAATTAAAAAGTACATAAATCTTCCTGTACCCAACAACAGTCCTCCTACAGATTAAAATACCGTAAAGTTTCTATGATGGACCCGTCACCGGGTCAGGGTCATGATGGCCGAGGGCTGGGAACTATAAGGTCTGCAAGGGAAGGTACATGCATAGCAGCTATATTAAACAAAAACGCTGTTCAGAATTAGGAAATATGGGGTCACTTTGGTGAAAGTCTTCTGTAAAATAGGTTGTATATGTCAGACCTCATGTTTGACCTACATGGAGAGAAATGGAGGTCAAAAGTACATCCATCGCAAACGCTTTGCAGGAATTGACGAAGGTTTTTCTGGCTGACAGAAGGCTACTGTCAAGCGATACAAGCTGCACGGTAAATGCTTTTCAGAAAAACTGCTTTGGTGTTTCGGTTAGAAAAACAACAAACTCGAACCTGAAAGTTCAGCGATCTGAACTAAAATACAGCTTCCAGGAAATTATGTAACTGGGCTTGGGTTAGAAAAAATACGGTAAAATTATTACGACAGCTCTCTCTACAAAAACGAAAGATTAAAATCTTATTATTATTAGTTGGACATCGCGAAGTGGTTATAACAAAGGTGGTTATATCAGACCACCGTGGCCATGAAACGAGGTAAGCGAAAGTTGGATGATGTTCCATCCGTCATGGTTTTGTCAAGTTGTTAAATCTGGCATCTTTCTGCCATATTTCCACAGTTTAGCAAAGTACTTAGGCCGAATAACTTGGACATTTTTAGCATTATTTAGGCGTCGAACAATTGAAAGTAGAAGTTTTGCAAGAATAAACAATTTCCCATCGTCACGTCCTTTAGGTTTTTGCTGTCTTGCCAGAATGAGCTTAGATTCGATCTTAAATTCGTATCTAAAGTAAAGGATTAATCAAATTTCGCAAAAAATTTGCCGAAAATTTGAAGGAACTCTCTTTTAAATAACAGTTTATGCGAATCTTGTTTTGATTTCCTACCTTCCCCCCTTCTGTCAAATCTTTGTGGGTTGCTAACCTCTTTCAATTATTTAGCACTAGCTCGTTTTATTACAGAAGTTACAGAGACCAACTTTCGTTTTTCTCACAGTAATCTTGTGCAATCCACAAGGAATTAGTTCACATCTGCAAAAGATTTGCAATATTAGTTTGCAAAAAAGACGCATCATCTCAATTCTCAATTTTTCAACGACGCTTTTGAACGTCTCATTCCCCAAATCTTCCCTTCCTAGTATCAATTCTCAGGTGTTTTTGTCAATTGTTTTTCCCCAGCCGTAATCCTACAGCCGTAAAAACGTATTTTTTCCAATAGTGTAGTAAAGGATTAGATAAGTGTCCTGCGGTGGTGGTTGGTTTCAGTTCAACTTGTGCAAATAGACTTCTTGAGGCTAAAACAGAAGATAAAGGGTAAACATTAACTCCTTTCCGTAGTGGTTACTTGTCCTGTACCCACAAAACCACGGCACGGGTACCGTCATTTGGGGTAGGGAATAAGTTACAATTGATACGTTTTCGACAGTTTCTGAGGTGAAGTCTTAGTGGAAAGGCCAATGACCATTTGGACAAATTCCGACCATTTGGACCAATTTCCACCAATTGGAGCCCCCCATACAACGAAGTGCATGGAATTGAGAAAGTAGTGCCGAATAGACAAATTAGACAAAGGAAAATTATTTTCTCCTGTCAACGCCATGGAACTTCTGACACTAAAATTAATTGTGCTTGGACTTTCCGGGGGAATGCGTCTGTTCTTCGGCTTGGTTCCCCTCATACTTTTTCGGAGCTTAGCAAGAAATGTGTCTGGTAAGCAAGGGAATCGGATTCTCAAGTATGTGATTTCAGTGTTAATGTTCTTTGGTGGGGGAGTTCTTTTGGCCACGTGTTTTTTGCACATGATGCCCGAGGTACGAGCGTCCTTTGCTTCTGTCCCCCTGATCCAGGGAATGGATCTCCCAGTTCCAGAACTGATTTTCATCGGCGGATTCTTTCTGGTCTATCTCCTGGAAGAAGCTGTTCATGGCATAATCCATAGACGACGCCGAAAAGCCAAGAACAACTCTCCTCAGAATCAGATCGAATCAGAGACTGGAACGAAGAATAAACTTCAATTCCAGCAAAATCAAGAGAAAAGTCGGTCTAAAAACGAGTTTTACAATCCCCACCATTCGTCTCCAACAGTCTCTGGCCAAATGAATGGTGTCAATCGAAGTGCTAATGGGATTGACCACCTAGATTTTGATGGAATCTATGGACGCCAATCCAGTCGAAATGGAAGTCTTCTACCTCGCATTCGATCAACTCCCACTTCCAGCATCAATGTACCAAGTAATCCCAATTTTTGTCAAATTGATCCCGAATGGTGGAGAGATACAGTGCAAGCGGATTCACAAATGACGTTGGTCTCAGCCTCTGGACTGAGCATCGCTACCTTGGATGAGATTCCATTAAATGCAAATCGAAAGTCCTATGGAGTTCCTATGACCCCTACTTTAGGAACCAAAGGTCAGAGTTCCCCCGAATGGAGTCCAAGCTCATCATCCAAGAGTGATCATGACGATCATAGTCATATTCCTTTGGGAGTGGACGATGAGTCTGTGGCTGGAGCCATTAGAAATCTTCTCATTGTCGTCGCTATTTCTTTTCACGGAGTCTTTGAGGGCCTTGCAATTGGGCTCCAAGGGACGGAGAAAGATGTCTGGGTAAAATTACAATTCGAATTCCCATTGGTTTAGATTTGATGGATCAAGTGAAGCATAACTACAGAGAGATTTTTTAACTATAATTTCGTATTACAGGCTCTCTTCATCGCTGTCTCTCTTCATGAGTGCACGATCCTTTTCTGCATTGGAGTGGAACTGATTTCTGCTCAAACAAAGGTGATCCGCATGATAACTTACATCACCGTCGTCAGCTTCGTCAGTCCCCTTGGAATTGCCATTGGAATCCTAATTTCAGAACATTCCGTGGCAGGAACCGTGGCTCAGACGCTTCTTGTCGGATCTCTCCAGGCAAGTTTTTCTAGAGTCAGCTCAGACGCTTCTGAAAGCGGGCGGCTTGGAGTGTAGCTAGAGACTGTAGGTAGCCATTTTACACATAATTAGGTCTTCCTGAGGGGCTGAATGCCCAATTCGAGAAATGGTCGCCGCTTCCTCCATGACCTAGATTTTATTAGATTTTAGATTTTGGTGAGAGAAGCTCTAGGGAAATACATTTCGAGAATTGTATGCGATAAGAGACCAATGGCATAATTAATGTTAGTAATCTCAAGGAAGAAAATGACTTTACTACTCTATGATTTTCTGATTAATAATTTATGTCCATTTTCCGGCATTCCAGGTAACGCTGAAAATAGTCGTTAGGCTCAAAGCGGTAAAGTTCAAATTCAAATGAGGGCATGTTTGAAGTCGTTTAACAAAAAATATCACATGCGGATGAGGAATACAGGGTGTTACATAAGCATATTATCCCCTGCATGCCCAGAACCCAGAACCAAAGTACCTAGTTAGTTCCAATTCGTTTACGCGAGTTTGAAGGTAATATCAATGTGAATCTCAGCTCCGAATAATTTCCAGAATGATCCGACTGCGCATGCGCGAGTTATTACAATTTTTGCCAAAATCGTTTTTGCGGACATGAAGAAGACGAAAAAAGATGACAAACCTCTTTTAAGAAGAGAAATCCTCCAGATTTCCCCTTGAAAGCTCGTGCTTCGTTGGTAAAAATGTAAATAACTCGCGCATACGCAATCGGATCGATCTGAGATTTGTGTCAGAAATCCGCATTGAGATTCTTCTTATACTGGCAAAAAATCTTTGACCACTCTCGTTGTGAAGTTATAGGAAGTAATATGCTTATGTGGGCACCCTGTACTCCCGTAAATTACAAGTTGATGAAGGAATTGCATGTAAACTGAAGAGCCTAATTTGTTTCATAATAATACCTCAATTCCAATTAAAAAGAAAAATGCTCCCTCATTAGAAGTGAATTATACTACCTCTCTCATTATTATTAATTTTCTGATTATGTTCCTATTTTTACTTTCGTTTGGACATTAATTATTGGGTAACAATTATGAAATTAACAAAATTATAAAGTCTGTTAATTGACCATTTTTTTCCTTTTTCTCCAGGGTCTTGCAGCTGGAACGCTTCTGTACGTTACCTTCTTTGAAATCTTTGCTGCCGAGGGCAGGAAACTCCACAGTAAATTTATTCATATCCTTGTGGCTATCATTGGATTCGTAATGATGGCATCGTTAGAGTTTCTAGGTAAGGCAGCAGCACGAATCATCAACCTTATAGCTTGGAAAAATAATCGTGATCAGTAAATTAATGATATAATTACTATGATTAGGAGGTCATGGTCATGGACATGGGGGTGGGGGTGGTGGAATCGGGCTTGGTCATAGTCATGGAAGGATTCTCAATCTTACGGGTGGTGAAGTACATTCTCACGGCGAGGAATTAAGTCACGGGAGCCGTGAATTATTGATCGATGATGATCATATTCACGATCAGGGTCACGATCATCAGGGTCATGTCCATTAGGAACCATTACTTCTCTAGCCTGTGATATAATTTACTTATGAGCAATAATGCATTTAAATGTCAAAAATTTTGATATTCATAGTTGTGCATTTGGGATATACATACTTATTGACTTAAGTTAACCAAACAAAACGCAGCTAATTAATTTAAAATACGCTGTATAAGATACCCCTTGATTTTATAATTAGTAATTAAAATTAGTTTATAGTCTTCAGATTTTAGTAATTGTGGACTTTAACTTGTAATTATGTGTATGATGCCTAAAATAAATCTACATTGCATCACAATAACGTTGATAAACTCCGGGTAGCCTAAACGTCCAGGCGAAATCCCGAGCATTCCTGGCAAAATCCCGAGCATTCCTGGCAAAATCCCGAGCATTCCCGGCAAAATAAAAAAAAATCCAAAAATTTGATAAAAAAAAAGCATTCCCGGCAAAATCCCGACCATTCCCGGAAAAATCTGGAAAAAAAGCATTCCCGGCAAAATCCCGACCATTCCCGGAGAAATCTGGAAAAACCGGAGTGCTGCCATTAGTGCCATTTCACATAGATGTAAAATTGTTCAGTGTCACGCCAGTCACACTTAACAAAAATTGATCACTCCAAAATTTTCTTCATAACAGACGGACTTTTAAACACTTTTAATTTGAAATTTATTTAATTATAACATCTTTTGAACATTCGAGAATGGCCTTAATTTAAATTTCCATTAACAAAACAATTTGTTCACAATTAGTAAAATTTAGGTATGTAATTCAGTTTTTTGTAAATTAGAATGTTGGATAGGGAAATGGTACAAGCTAAATATTTTTAACCCCTTCATTATTTTTTTTTAAAATGAATGAAATATTTTTCTCATGGAATTAATTAATCTAAACTTTGTGTTTGCACTGAGTTTTGATTGTGTCCGCTCACGTTTTTGGAAGTTCCAAGTGGGAACTTATACTTTCAACAAGGTCGTTAGAAAGTTTTGAATTTTACCAACACTTTCATTCATTTTCAAAGTAATTTTTTTTTTGGTAAAAAGTCTTCGGCTCACGTTTTTGGAAGTTCCAAGTGGGAACTTATACTTTCAACAAGGTCGTTAGAAAGTTTTGAATTTTACCAACACTTTCATTAATTTTCAAAGTAATTTTTTTTTTGGTGAAAAGTCTTCGGCCCTTTCTAATCTGGGAGAAAATTCGGGATCTGATCCTTGGTGAAAAGCCAAAGCATCCGCCTTTCTGAAAACAAAAAGAAAGTGGACCAAGATTGAAAAGCATGTCATGAATTTTAAGGGACGGAGGGAAAGCCTCCACTTGACATTCATCGCATCCACACTGCTCCAGGACGAGCCAAAGCCAAAGTCTCTTTCTCTCTTGTTTTCTTATCCTTTCTTCTACTTCTTCCAAATTGAAGGACTTTAGGGTCAAAGTGCAAAAGGTTTTAGATCTTACCCGAAGAGGAAGACTTGTAAAACTGATTTTTTGGAACATGATGAGAAGGGTGTTGAAGGAATTTTCAGCCCACTATTATAAAACTTTTAGTTTATAATAATTTAAAGATAGGAGCACACATATTGAAAAATATCACACGAAAGGGTGAGTTTGGGGATCGAAATACTTTCACAAAACTTTTACTTTCTCCACTATAAATCTCAATTTCCAATTTCCAAAAACGACAGTTCCCATACCATTCACCGGGTTTGAAATGATGTTGGGCCATAATTATTAGTCACCACACTGCTTCAACACGCAATGGTCGAACAGAGGTCATTAGGGTTCACCAGGGAAACTTGGTTGACTCGCCTGATGTCCAAGATTGTTGGAAACTTGTCATTTCTTATAAATATAGGTCATCGGAATGTAATTTATGTCCATTGAGCTTAAAATTAAATACTTTTGGTTTGGTGTAGGCCTGGGAATGGCTCTGATCGGTCGTACTTCCCTACGTCGTCAATGGGACATCAGCCACATCCCATCGTGACATCCCATTTGAAGAGATTTTCAAATGTGATGTGAGATACGACGAGGCAAGGATGCTTGATAGGATTGAAAAGAGTAGAAGGTGATGATTCAATATTCGACTCGCAGAGCCTGTTTGCATTGCGGCTGGTCGCTCACCTATTTGAAAAAAAAAATTGAAAATTTTCGGAGAAAACGAATGGAGGTCTTGCAAAAAGTGAAATGTGGGGGCCAAAGGATAAAGGACAGAAAAAGGTCGTCGTTCGATGGTTGGCAAATCCGAAAAATGCAATTTATTTAATTTAACGGATTCCTTCCAACGAAGGCAGGAGCAAAAAAGAAAATGGACGGAAGGGAAATCTATCTCCCCAGAAGGGGCGGGAGACTTAAACCTTTGGATTTTTCCTTCCCGCTCCCGGATTTTTTTTCTTCCCTTCGAATTTATGTCCAGAAAGCTTTGGTTAAGAACCCTTGTTCGGGGTTTCCTTACCATTTAGGACGTGGACACGAACACTGGCAACGTCAGCATTACTGGGTGAACAGCTATACTTTCCCGAATCACTTACGGTTGCGTCTTGAATAAGAAGATAGGAAGTGGTCGTTTCACCTATTAAAACCGAAAATGTATAATTTATATTAATATATATAATATATATATAATTAAATTATAATATATATAATTTAATATTATTAGTAAAATAAAAAATATTTATACAATAGTCACAGTTTTTCGTAAAAGAGAAAGTTTTCTTACCCTTTTCTGTTATCACACTTACTCCTCCACGCTCCGAGTTGTAATTTATTACCTGTGAAAGGTTAAGTAAAGGAACGACACAATGTCGCATCAGTCACTCTATGAACTTTCTCCGGGTGGGAAAGGAAACATGGCGGTGAGGCTACCACTATTATCACTACAGTGCCTTTTAAATATTCTGCCCAACTTTCTTCACTTTCTCTTTTTTCAGATAAATTTTTTGGGCAAGTGGTATTGAAATATTCGGATATGAGATAATTTGGGCGGATAGTTTTTACCCCAGGGAAATATGGTGATGCGAATGTTAAATTACCTTTGAAAATGGATTTGAAAAAGAGAAAGCGGAGAAAGTTGGACAGAAATTTTAAAAGGCATGGACTGTACTTTGAAAGCAATTTTATTTTATTATGTAAGATAATTTAGCGTGGTTCACCTCGTCATAATGGTACCAGAAGATATAGGAGGGTGGTTCTGGACTGTACTTTATGATGCACGTTAAGTTAATCATGCTACCCTTGTCAACGTGAAGATCTGGCGCACCAAGGATCGAAGCTGTAGGCACTGGAAAACAAGAAAACAATTATATTAAATTTCAACCCCCTGCTTTAGCCCCCCGCTTCTAGGAAACGAGACTAAAATTTCTAATCAGTTTCCTCCACTTTCAAATGCCCAGAATACAGGGTATCCCATTTGGATACATGCCCCCCCCCCCCTGTATCTCCAGAACCAAAGTAGTTGGTTTCAATTCCTTTACGCGAGTTTGTAGATGTCAATGTGGATCTCTGACATAAATTTCCGATTGAGCCGACTGATCATGCAGGAGTTATTACGATTGTCGCGAAAATCGTGCACAGGAAGCCTTGGAGAAGAAAAACCTCTTTTGAGAAGAAAAATCCTCCAGATTTCTCTCCTCCTGAAAGCTCACGTTTCTTTCGTAAACTCTAAATAAATCGCGCATGGGCAGTCAGTTCGATCTGAAATTTATGTCAGAGATCCGCATTGAGATTATCTTTGTACTGATAAAAAATATATCACTACTCGTATCTGGTTCTGGAGTTATAGGGGGGCCATATCCTTATGTGGAACCCTGTACACTGTGGTTTATTCGTAATTTGGAATATATGCGTTATCACTCTAATGAGAATTCCTATACTCGTGTGTAAATTTCAGGCTATTTTGCATTTTCTGGCTTAGGTCCCTATAAGGTCCCTAAATACAGGTTGGTTTTGGTGTAGTCCGGAGAAAAAATTGTTAAACAAGGGAGGTGCTTGTTTGTGCGTGCGTTATTTACATACACTTTCTGTAATCTGCATAAACATCCTGTATTTTACAAAAAATATTTTACATCTCTCGAGAGAAGGGGAGGAAATCTCTGAGGTCACTTTGAGCTCTAGCAATTAATTTTTGAAGTTGTATGAAAGGAGAGGCTGTTTAGAAGTAATTGCTCAAGTGTATGTAAAATATCTAGTTGGTGATTTGGTAGGATTGAAGGGGGTCCTTAAGGATACACACTTGAGCACAATGGGGTAGGAAAGAGTGAAAAGCTTGAAACGCTGAGAGAAAGTAGGGATCTAATTTGGAGACGTGGAGGGAAAAGACGCTGTTAGAAATGAAATTGGAGCGAAGGCTTTTGACTCTGGAAGACTCTGGGAGAGATTAGTGAATTTCTTACGCTTCACTCTCCCTCTGTCCCAGAATGAATGCACATTAGGAGCCAGGACCATTAATGCAAAATACTCACATTCCCCTCCAATTTTATTAAGGAGAAAATAGGAGAAAGTGGGGAAAGTAGGACTAGGGAAATAGAGACACTTTTTCCTTTCTCATGCTAATTCCGTAAATGTAAATTGAACTTGACGCACTCTCGGCTTCTGGCTTTAGTCGGAGCTAAAGGTCCCTCCTGCCCTTTACTTTCATTACAACACTTTTAAGCTTTCTCTTAAGGCCACTTTAACCATTTTTACCATTTTTTTCC
This sequence comes from Neanura muscorum, assembly GCA_019775825.1. Taxonomy (NCBI): domain Eukaryota; kingdom Metazoa; phylum Arthropoda; class Collembola; order Poduromorpha; family Neanuridae; genus Neanura; species Neanura muscorum. The sequence continues at coordinate 14,952 of JABASL010000077.1, read as the reverse complement.
TTTTTTCCGAGAATTCAAAGTTGAAATGGCTCTCTAAAAAAAAGTTGCAACGTTCCTTGGTTGGAGAAAGTAAAAATTCCAATTTTAATCAAGGACTAATCAACCCTTTCATTCCAATTCAAGTCACCTTCAACTCATTTCCAGTGTCTCAACAAAGGAAATTGGACTCTAAAATCTGCTTCGAGAGCTAATGCCCAATTTTATTGGGGAAGACATTTGAGAGTTGAGAATTATTTGTATGAAATGTGACAGGCTGTGTTCCCTTAGCTAATGTCCAGACCTTGTGTAGGAAACGATGTGTCTTAATTCAAATTTCAGAGAAAGCTGGGTAGACGCCTTGGGAAAGTAAAAGGGAGTTAGAGAAAAGTCATCTAAGGGGTCTAGGAGACTTTCATTTGAGAAAAGTAGGAGAGAAAAGGCACTGAAGCTAACATCAATCTAATCAAAAAGTTAAAGTGCCGTTGAGGCAGAAGAAAATTCTGAGACTGGTCTTAGGCTCTGGGAGTCCCGGCCTTTCAGTCAGTCATTCCAGTGGCGGAAGATGGAAAGAAAATGGGAAAGCCTTAAGCAGGGATCCATGGACGTGAATTATAACGTTTAACTTTTGTCGTCAAGTTTCCTTTGGCTGGAGCAGGGTTGTGCTTAGGAAGTTTTTGGTAGAAAACTATTCGGTACTTGGCCCTACTTCTACTTTTCAGTACTTTTTGAGTTGAGAGCTTTGAGCATATATTGAAATTGTTATAATATTTCACATTTAAAAACTTTTCTCTCGCCTCCTGCCAGAACTGTCAGTCGACAAATAACTCAAGAACGGATTTTTACTTTCTTTTCTTTTCTCCTTTCCGTCCCTAACATTATTAAGCTCCTGTCTAACTAGTTTTTCATGGCTAATGACCTCTTGGCATCAAGCGAGAAAAATGAAAAAGTTTCAAGGATTTTTGTTTTACTGATGAAGTCCATAAAATACGGGGTTTAATGACTTACCAACGACGTTGAGGTTAACGTAGAAACTACGGTGAGGTTGTGTACTGATTTGACATTCATAGATTCCCTGCAACAAAAAAATTGAACAAAATGCCAAATATTCGGGGGGGGGGGGGGGGGTGGGGTAGTTT
>JABASL010000077.1:0-13735 GCA_019775825.1 Neanura muscorum | reverse complement strand
CTTAGGCTAGTTTATGTTAGGTTAGTTAGGTTAGGCAAGGTTAGGTTAGCTAGGTTAGGGGATACCATCTATAGCGACTTACCGCATCACGTTTCTGGGTATATTTGATTTGTAATGTCCATTCATCCGTTGATCTCTGATGATTGGCCTGGAATCGTTGGTCACTTGTGTAGGTATAGGTACCTACCGTTAGGATATGAATATCCCGGTGTCGGACCCAGGAAACCTTGAAATCCATATTTGTTCAATAATTATCAATAATTAACCCATCACTTTCCTCGATAAAACGATTTCCTGTTCCGTGTTTCAAATATAGTTTACAAAATTTACTCAACACCTTTCGCGTGACGTTCACGCCGGGGAAACGGATTTTTTTAAACCGTTGAACAAGTTAAAGTTACTCAACACGTTTCCCGTGACGTTCACAAATTCACGTTCGGTTCACGCCAAACAGATTTTTTTTTAAACCGTTGACCAAATTAAAGAGAGGCTATATGTGAAGGGCATACTTTAACCGTCATCAATATAATACTTTCCTTAACTAGCGTAAAAATGCAACAAAAACCAGTTTTATTGCCAAATTATTACAAAATTTTTGATTACAGTTTCGCATGTTACTGACCATAAAAAACCTGACCTTACGGAATTTAGCAGTTGGCCAAGAGAATTCCAAGTTACAGTTTTTGATCTTAAGCTTCGAGCAACGGCAGTCATAAACTTCATTTAATTTTTAATTTTTGCAAAATTTAAGAGAAGAAGTCTGACATTTAAAATTATTCTGAAGATGTCCATTGGGAATTCACCTTTTATCATAAGCGTCGTCATCATCACCATCATCCAGAACTGGGTAGCTTAGTTAAGCAACTAGTTTTTAATAAGTCGTTTAGCGCACAGGGACTTTGCTTAAATTAAATTCAGGCCCTTAGGATCTTTTATGTATAAAGCAAAGCAGAGTATGATGTTGAAGGTTTAGGCCTGTTTTGCTTCTAGACATAAAATGCCCTTCAGAGTCAATGAATGAAGATTCGTCATATTAATATTCCAAACCTAAGGCAACTTTTGCATTCATACTAAAGCGAGATGAATTAAAGATGATGCTAATGACCACTTTACCTCTCTTCACCTCTCAGGCTCAATTAAATTGAACCTTTTCAAATTTTTGCAGAGTGGGTTCACATTTTTGTAGAGTGGGTTCACATTTTTTGGGTTCAAATTTTTGTACGGGGTCTCAACTTTTTCTAAAGGTACAGTTAGTCCAACCCTGTGATGAACTGTAATTTAACCTAAACTGCTCTCAAGAATAATTAGTGACAGTTACGGAAGCGTGTCAAGAAGCTAATGATAAAAAGATAGTTAATTGTCTTTTGAAGAAAGTAAATTAGGTAAGAGTTGAGTAATAAGAACTATCAAATCTTGGCTACCAAATAAACTTCCTCCTCAGCCTCTTCAGGAACTTTTCTCTAAATGAATAGCGACATAAAGGATATAAAAATTTTTTTTTTGAAAACTCGATGGCTGGAATGCTCGTTTTCTCTTCTTTTCTTCCAAAGACAAGAGAAGTTGAATTACTTTTTTTCTTGAATTTTTTTGGGGGGTTCTGAAAATGGGTCATATAGGATATGCTATAAGGATAGTGAAGAAAAGGGAAAATGGCAGTAGAAGACGAGAAAAGTGCTCGAATGTCATCTTTCCAAAAGAGTTGTGACTGAATAAAATATTTTCTTTTTTTGCCTATTTACATCAGATACGCAGGGAAATATTCACATTTTAGTTTTTCTTTCTCTCCAGTAGCAGAGAATTCCAGAGACCCACATTTTCATCAGATTCCAATTCGACTTTTCAAAAGTCTATAAAGAGAAAATAATGGAAATAGAGGAAGACGTGCGTGAATCTTGGTTTTCCAAAACTTTTCTCTTACTTTCACTTTGGAATTGAACTCCCTTCCTAGCAAAACTAGAATGAGACGAATCTCTCGATTTTTATATTTTTATATCCTTTTTTTTTTTTTTTACAAACAAGAGAAAATCTATTAAAATTCTAAAGCTTTCTTTCCACGCTCAGAAGAGCTAATTTTGGAAGGTATTTGCTTTTCTATATGCCTTCTGTTTCAGGATGATAAATGAGGAGTTTTGGATTTTGATTCTGGCTTTTTACTAGGAACATCTTATAATTTAATCATATTTACTTTCTCTTTTTTTACTTTCTCTTTTTACTTTCTCGTGGTGGATTTTCCTAAAAATTTTGAACGGGCTTTGCAATGCACGTTTTTGAGTCAAATGGGCAAAGGATAATGAATGTGAAAGGTGGCTTAATTGATTGGAGAGAATCAATTTCCATAATATATTTTATCAGATATGAATCTCATTACTTTCTCTTCCCTTTCCCTCACCTCTTGAATCAATGAATCTTGGGTGGATTTTAATGCAAAATAGGTTTTTTAAGGCCTTATCTTATGGCCTCATGAGCTGGGCCATTGGCCAATGGCGCCAGGTCTTTAGAAAGGCCGAGACTATCAAAATCAATAAGGAAGAGTTGTTCAATTGGATGGAAAAGAATTTCATGAGTGCATATTAATGTCAAATAAAATTGGAAAAAGAGTCAGGGCATGGGAAAATTTATTCTTTTCCTTCTATGCTCTTTCCCCAAAAATTTCAAGTGCTTTCACTTCGTCTCCATTCACCTTTCTTAGTCCTTTACGGCAAGGAAAGAAAGAACATGCAAAGCATATCCACCCCCAAGACTCCGCAATGAATAGAACGTCAGGTGAAGCTTTGGAAGATACGCTTGGCTTTTCTATGCAATTCAGGCTGTTCCAACTTCTGCCAAAGAAGATAAGGACAAGACTCAGGATAAGGAAAATCAAGGCAAGGCGCTTAGGAAATTTTTTAGAGCCAGGAAATGCTTCACTTTCATTTTCTATTCAAAAACGTTAGAGCTAATATGATTTACTAGAAGGGCGACTCCTATGTGGTCCTTTCCCCCAAAACGGTCCCTTAGGAACATTAAAAAAAAGTTAATGTTGATTGATAGATATAAAACGTTTTTGGGTGATTGAACTCTGAAATCTGATTCACTTTATTGACCTCCAGCTGTAATCTAACCAAGGATCATTCTAGTGCATGACTTTGATTCGATTACAATTATTACTTGTGAGATTAGTGAAAGCTGAGTTATCTTTGAAAATTCATTAGTTAATTGACTTGAAATGATGAGTGTGTAAATCTGATTCACTTTATTGACCTCCAGCTGTAATCTAACCAAGGATCATTCCAGTGCATGACTTTGATTCGATTACAATTATTACTTGTGAGATTAGTGAAAACTGAGTTATCTTTGAAAATTCATTAGTTAATTGACTTGAAATGATGAGTGTGAAGGGGGAGAAAGTTCCTTTCACTTTACAACGATTACTCCCTTTTCTCCGAAATTCATTCCACAATTTAATATTCCAGGTTGAAAACATTGTTTCGAAAACATAAGCCTTTACCATGATTTCAGCTTTCACTTTACAAAACCACTTTAATAAATTGCAGAAGAGTTGATTTAAGCCTAGAGTTGAATTAAATAATTGTGTGAAACTTCGACTGGAGTAAGGGGAAGCGTTAATCCTTAAGCCCTGCAGTGGTGAAATTTTGGGAAGAATGGGAAGCATTTTGATGAGACCTAACAAATGAAATGAGCAGAAGATGTGCCAAATTAAGGCTTGTCACCCTCAGTATTTGTGCAAACGTAGGCAGAAAGACCGAACGAACGCCCACGCAATCCACGCAAGTTGGTTGTTTAAAATGGCAGCTGTAAATGTGTATTTTGGAGAAAGGTTTTCACCGGACATACCGAAAGAAACCCATGGGTGAGTACTTTGCGGAAATGGACGTCCTTATCCCATATACTCAATTTAGGGGGCTGCGAGACTTGCGAACGAACGTAAACACAACGAAATTAACCTTGTGGAATAGTGTGTTGCTGGTACAGAGAGTTTTTAAAAAGCGTTTTCAACTTTCTCTGCTTTCTTTTTTTATTTTGGATTTCAGAGAAAGTAGAAACAAAATTTTTTGATTTTTGATTTAGAAAAATATTTTTGGCGGATAGAGCGTAAAATATGGCTTGTGATTGGCGTGTCTCGTTTCCAGCTGTTGAGGAAACCGAAATAAAAAAAGAGAAAATGGGGAAAGTTGAACACGCTTTAAAAAAAACTCTCGAAATGAAAAAAAGAGAAAGCGGGGAGAGTTGAACACGGTTTAAAATACTCGAAATGAAAATAAACACAACAAAATTAACCTTGTGGCATGGTGTGTTGCTGGTACAGAGAGTTTTTTAAACCAAATTGAATAAAAACCAATTAATTTAAGTTTTTAAAAAGCGTTTTCAACTTTCTCTGCTTTCTCCTTTTATTTTGGATTTCCGAGAAACTAGAAACAAATTTTTTTTTGATTTTAGAATCTAGAAAAATATTTGTGGCGGATAGAGCGTAAAAAATGGCTTGTGATTGGCGTGTCTCGTTTCCAATTGTTGAGGAAACCGAAATAAAAAAAGAGAAAGTGGGGAAAGTTGAACACGCTTTAAAAAAACTCTCGAAATGAAAAAAAGAGAAAGCGGGGAAAGTTGAACAGGGTTTAAAATACTCGAAATGAAGAAGAGAAAGCGTGCAAATTTGAACACGGTTTAAAAACTCGCAACGAAAAAAGAACGCGGAGAAAGTTGGACACGGTTTAAAACCTCGAAATGAAAGTGAAAGCGGGGAAAGTTGAACATGCTTTAAAAAGCTCGAAATGAAAAAGAGAAAGTGGAGAAAGTTGCTCACGCTTTAAAAAACTCTCTGTAAATGCTTACGTTTTTCTAAACTACTAACGTATTCCTGGCGAGTCTTTCAATACACGTGTACAAACACCATCCACCCTTCGTCCGTCCTTCATCTCTCTCGTTCCAATTTTGAAAAATTTCTTTTTGAAATTGGAACACAACTTTTCAGCGAGAGAAAATCAGGTTGACTCATTGTAATGCAATTTGATTAACTGCTTCAGAAACTTCAGAAGATGTCTAAAAAGGAATTCCTGATTTTCCCTAATTTCATTTCCTCTAATCACAGCTTCTTCGCTTCCTTTTTCTTCACAGCTATTCGACGCCCTGCCTCCCTAATCGAAAGAAGTCTCTCCAAAACTCTTAGCAATCAGTTACATAAACTCATCACCCAATGAGCAAAAACGTAGTAGTAGTTAAGAGAAAAGATGAAGGTTGGAAAAAAATATTCGCAAAAAAATTGCAAAGGCAGTTGGTTGTTGAGGGTTTGAAACTTAGCACGAAATACTAAAAATTTCTGATTTCAATCTTCAAAAACTTAAATGAAAGTTTGGGTTAAGACAAATTTAATATTGATTTAGCAAAAAAGGTTATAGTCAGACATCCATCGACCAAAAGTCCAAGCCAAGTCAAAAATGATGAAAATGCCTGGCAAATTTCCAACTTTTGGCAACACTATTGAGTTGGTCGTGCACCTCCTACTCCATTTTCTCACCAGTGGAGTTCCTAATATCGTGAACTTAACTGAGCTTCCTCTCCTCTGGTCTCTGGTCTTGGCCAGAGTGAAGTCCAAATTTCAGAATTCCAGCACATGTCAGAACTATATCAAGTGTCCAACCAAGCTTACACTCATTTTTCGCTGCACTAGCTTTTCTTAAAAAAGAATGTCTTAGTGTCCAATTGTATGAGATCTAAAGGGCCAAAAAGAATGACAAAGGGCTTAGCTTTTCTTAGATGTGCCTTCTTTTTGGATGAAAGTCCAACGGAGTGAGAAAGTTTCTACTTTTTTGGTAAAATCGGAGATTGACTTGGCTCGGTAGCTTGGTGCCTTGGAATTTGTTAGAGTCAGGATAGAAAGTGGGTGACTCTGGGAAAGCAGATAAGCGTGAAAGTGTTTCCTCGTCAATGTCAACATACCCAGTACCCACTAACAGCCAAAAGGGAGGACTACCCGCCGTTGCCATTCGCCAAAAACCTCATTTCAATATCGCATTATTCCCACCACCCTCACTTTCACTCAATTCCTCCTTTTCAAAGCCGCAAGGAATTATTACTTATGCATCACTTCAAACATTTTACTTCAACATGCGGAGAAAAGTAAGGAAAAAGAAGTTTATGTGCGGCAAGAGAGTCAGAGAGTCACTCCAATATGTCACGTTTCTCAGGTTGTGCGCACTACCAAGCTTCTCAAACACTTATGACAACATAAGTCCCTTGAGTATAAAGTGAACGATTGCCATTTTTTACATAAAGTCTTCCAAAGCACGGAGCTCTACACTTTTCTAGAAGTAAAATTAGGCTTTTCATACTATCATAAAAGATGAGCTTAGGCAGATGTGCTTGGCTGTAATCTTTAGAAAGTGAACTTGTACTACATAGAGAGGGTTGATGACAATCTGAATCATGAAACTCTGCCCATGATTTAGAGCAGACCACCTTATAAGGAAGGCTAAAGAACTTTTGGTTTCAGCGAAGAAGTAAGTACAGAGAGTTTTTTTTAAAGCGTCATCAACTTTCTCCACTTTCTCTTGTTTCATTTTTGTTTTTTGAGAAACTGCAACCGAGGTTTTAGTATCCGATACAATAGGCTGGTAGGACAGGCCGCATGTCTTTAGATCGCCTGATCTCGCATTCAGTTCGTCGGGAAAAAAATGAAAAAGACAGAAAGCAGAGAAAGTTGAACACCCTTTAAAAATCTCTCTGTATGATTTCTATTTCAAATTTACTGGAGCTCAAACCCACAGAGCATGCTATAAGTGGCGGGAATATTGTAATATCGACTTTCTCCATTGCATAACCTTACTGGAGACAGTTTCATTTCATTCTTTCGCTTCCTTGAACAAAGTTTGACTTTCTCCATGGTTCGGAATGCTGCTGAGGCGCAAAAAGAGCTACGCTCCAGATCTTTCAATGCATTTTCTAGTATTAGAAAGGAGAATGTAAATGTTCGTTCTGCCTTTGGCGCTGTGTTTGCTTTAGAAAAGGCGCCATGGTAGTCTCAATTCAAAGGGTTTTTAGTTAGTGGGAGGCAATACAAAAAAGTGCAGGGAGCGTGAGATTTTGGCGGGATCTTACCGTGCGATTTCCAAGACTTCTAACTCTGCACACAAGGAATGCTGTTTTGCCAACGAGGGCCGTGACATTGCGTGGAATGGTTGCATCAAAGAAGGGCTCCCCTGGTGAAATTGGAGAAAAGGGCCCTGAACTTAGAGATGTGAAAATTGCGTATGTTGACTCTGTGGCTTCGAGAGGAGCTTCATTAGGTGAGACTGAATCTGAAATCAGTTAAAGATAAATTATTAGGTTTTTGGCTTAGAATGAACAGAATGATTGTAGGAGATGGAGGGGAAGGGCAGCTAAAATGCTTCAAGCTAAGCTTTACAGTAAACTTTCACTTTGAAAAGTTCAAGTTGTGCCGCAGCAGTTCTTAGATTTTGAAAAAGGAAAGTTTGTGTTTGTCATGAAGAAGGAAGGAAGGAAAAGGGAGGATTGCATTTAGTCAGTTTTAAAACAAACTAGAAAGAGCCTGGAGGGACTTTTTGAAAGAGTGTATTTTAAACAAAAGCAATTCTCTTCCGCGAAGAAAAAGTTTTGTTACACCGCAAACTTCCATTTTATACCAAAACAAAAATCTCTTTGAAGGCTGTTTTGGTTGGGGGCGGATCATGTCTTGTCTATTTTTATAACTATTCAACCGTTTATGGCATTTCTCGTGTCATTTTTTGTAGAGGGATTCCGAACCGGAAGTAAACTATCAGTAAAAGTACTGAGCTATTTTTACAAAATGCTAATTTTTTTACCAGAATTTCCAAAAACGCGGGTATCAGATCCTGGAATTTGCTTAAAAAAATCTCAGAAAACGAACTCGAAAAAAGAGAAAGTGGGGAAAGCTGCACATACATTAAAAAAGGCACTGTATTAGTTGATGGTTGGCTGAAAAGGTGTCTCGATCATTTCGAACAGAATTTACGTCCGTAAACGTCTTAAAATTTCTCTATGTATTTCATAAACTATTTATTCTTATTGCTTTATTCAAAAGCAGCTTAAAATTTCATTTCCGGGTACTTTAGTTGTCAGAAACTTTGTTGACGCAATCCAATTAAGTCAAGAACAATATCAATCTGCCGTTTCAAAAATTTAGCTTTCTTTTTGCCGACATGATGAGAACTTTTCAATTTCTAGCTGTTAAGCTTCAGAGTCATGGGTCTGCTTGTAGTATTTTTTCTCTGAAAAAGAAGGCCAGCCAGGAAACGTTTGTACGCCGTGGCTGCCAGAAGCACCGTTCACTGTGAAATATCTATTCCCAAATCGCTATCAAAATTCAAAAGTCGTTCCTCTCCCGCGCTCTCTTGACTTAAATCCGTATGGCTTCCATTCTGGCATGATTGTATTGTATTTCTTGGATTTAGCCTTTCTCTAGGATCAAGAATCACAAAGAAACTTGATTCCCTAGTTTCAAGCAGGAAATGGCATTTGGTCCCCATATCTTCAAAAAATCCGCCAACAAACCTCATTCCCTTTCCTCTTTTCTCATTGGTTTTTCCTTGAAAAAAAAGCTCTATTTTCTACTTACAAATTGTAGAATTTCTAAAACACAAGTTAGGAGTCTGACTGCTGAGGGATTTGCGGCAGAACGTTGAAAAACAAATATAAATTTCAATCTCAACTTAAACCTTTTCTAGCCCAAATTTCAGCTGCTCCAGACCATAAGAACAAGAACTTTTAGGTTTCCAAAACCCATAGCGAGTGTTAGTACACAGAAACTGCATTGTGAACCAGATTCAAAAATAAATTCGTTTAGGAAAGAGGCTCGTAAAGAGAGGGATTTTTTGAAAAGCTTTTCTAGTAAATATGGTGGTCTGACATTTTAATCTTGTCCTATCATTTACATCTTCCGCTTCTCCCGCAGCACAATTCACACACACGAGACACACGAATGAAAAACCACCATTTCCTATTCTTTATTCTACTTTCTCCAGTTGGAGCACAAGCACAAGAGGTTGAATGGCGTGTTTAGCAAAATTGGTTAGCTTTTTTGCGCTTTTTAACTTATGCATCATGGTTTTTACAAACTTTTAAGAAATACACTCGAATCATAAGAATGTTTCCGGACGGATTGTCTAACAAGTAAAAAATCCAAAATTCATACAAAAAATTCATTATTCAAATTCGAAAACATCAAAATTGTTGTGTCAAAAAATGTTGAGAATTTGAGAGAAATGTAGCCGAGTCACCAAAATTTTGCTTTCTTTCGTTGAAAATTTTGCTTTCTAAAGTCAATTTATTGAAAGCTTGGAGAAAAAGAAGCCTACGGACGTTCTGTTTTAAAAGAAAAAGGAGAGTCCCCTTAAAGGGTACCCATCCTGTACAAATTGTTATACACTGGCTGGAAAGGTCACAGGAATGACCTAGTAAATATTTTTAAAATTTTTTTCTAGCAGTTGATTTAAACCTTGCCATAAAAAGTACCCCCTTGGAGTGAATTTAAGCAGATGCAATTTGACCGAGATTCTTAAACGAAAGAGGCCATCACACAATTTAAGGCTTGCGACACGTAGTACATAGGAAAAGTAGAACTTTGGTTGGCTACAATTTTGGTAGTTTAGTGGCTCCAGAGTGGCATGTCGCAAGGGTGCGTCGTGGGTCTCTGAGTCTTTTGCAAGTATAAAATGCAAAATTATCCCGCCCTCCACTTGCTATAATTTACTTTTTCTAGAAACTTGAGATTTGCCTAGATTTCTTTGTTGGTCTACATGACTTTCTCTTTTTTGGGACAAAACTATCTTTTTCCTTATATCTCATTAAGCTCCTCTTCCTTCCTCAGCCCAATCTTCATTGTTTCACAACCCAAGGAAACATTTCTACAGAAAAATCTAACAAAGACTCCTTCCGAAAAAAAGGAAGTTGACTTTCTTTTCTTTCCTTTTTTCAAGTCAAAGAAACTATGAGAAGAGTGCACTTGAATGAGAAATGGGAAATCCGCCTTCTTTCTTCATTGTCAAAAAGTTACAAGTTTCCTTTTTATTTTTTGCTAAACAAAAGCGTTAGACTTTAGATTATTATTTCTAAAGAGGAAAGAAAAAATTACTCAAAAACTCTTGTTTTTTAATTATGACTTCATTTTATAATTAAGTTATAACTTTCTTACTTTTTAAACAAAAATTTTCCTTTACTGGAAATCTAAAGCCTTGGTGTCTATTATACCAAAGGTTAGGGTACAGAAAAGTTTTTGAGTGCTAAAATAATATACCCAGAAGTGTTTTTTTTTCATTCAATAGAAATCGAATCTTTGCTCTATTTTTCTATTTCATTTTTGTATTGTTCGGAAACTGAGAAATGTCTTCCAACTTTTTTCATTAAAAATTTGGAAGTCGTACCAATGCAAAGAAAAAAAAAGATTTGAATTTCAAAAGAAGTGAAGAAAAAACGGAAATATAGAACTTATTTGTTTTCTGGGCGTCACTTCGTTTTTTTTTCAAAGTGGGCATCAGATAAAAAAAACTAGGGCACGGCATGAATGCCTTTCAATTAAATTACAGCATTGCATTACATTTTTCTAACATAAACATAAAGTCCTACGTCAAAATCTTGATTCGAAAACATGGAAACCGGGCTACAGTAATTCTTCTGCACGAAATTCAAAACTACTTGCATGTAATTTGTGATCAAAGAAATTAATTTTAACATTATCGTACAGTAGTATTACAAAAATATATGTTTCTAACCTCACCATGTTAGGAATGGCATCTTATTTTGAGGGGGGGGGGGGCGAGGTTTATAAACATGTACGCGAAATGGTGAACCTGGTAATTTTGGAACGCAATTTGGAACGTAATTTTTGCGTTCCAAAACTGTTGTAATGATATGTAACTATACAGAGAGTTTTTAAGTGTTTGCTTTCTCCGCTTTCTCTTTTTTCATTTTGTTTTTCTCACAAACTGGAAACAAGACAAGCCAACGTAAGGACATCGTTTACGTCCCGTCCGCCCAGGCTATTGTTCAAGATTTTAAAATGAAGATGTGTTGCGTCCGTTTCTCAGAAAACGGAAATGAAGAAAAAGAAAGCGGAGAAAGTTGAACACGCTTCAAAAAACTCTCCGTATAAGTTACGAACTAAATTCGGCAGCAGTCGTGAAACGACTCGAAAGAGCTGCGCTTGCGCACACATTTTTGCAGGCTAACTTTTATTACCTTCAAAATATTTGCCCAAACCCTCCACCTCCACGGTTTCATGCAAACGGTGTATACCCGTTGACTTGTAAATGGGTTGTGTTGTTTATGCAGAGAAAGCTAAGCTTTGATTTCAAAACAATGAAGAAAAAGGGCCAAAAATAAGTTAATTAGTTTGTGTCACGGTAGAAGTTGAATTTGGACATAAGAGGTCAAACGTATTTCTACTTTACGAAGGAGACAAAGTCTTAATTAAGAATCTAAATCTTTGCCCTACCTATTAATATTTATGAAACTTCAGCATGCGAGTTGGTCTCTGGCTGTAGCGTTCGGCGAGTCCCTGGATTGCCCTAATTGCACAAATTAATTTACCACTTGTCAGGGTGATAACGTCAACTTTTCATGCTTCAGAGATTGTTATTAGGGCGCTGTGCCCACTTTCTCCTGGTAGTTGATGGGTGGAGGACGGGAATTATTGCAATTACTACCTTCCATGAATAAGGAATTGGGAAAACAAAGTGCAAACTCCAGAGCAAACTTTCTAATGCCCGGAGACAGGAGATTTCATAATTCAAGGAAAGGTCTATGTTTATGCTTTCCGCTCAAAATTATTCACTAAAGGGCAACTGAAGCATTGACGTATGAAAGCAACCCATGGATTTTTAATTTGTCACGTCTCATGTCCAAAAGCTTCAGAATCCAATTGGACACAAATGAGTGTGGGCAGAAAGGCAGGGTAAAAATAAACCTGTCAAAATCATGCCTTCCTGTTTTAAAAAGTGCGTCAAATCTTCGTGTAAAGTTTCTTCCTCCAAAACCTTCAGAATCCAATTGGACACAAATGAGTGTGGGCAGGAAGGCTGGGTAAAAATAAACCTGTCAAAATCATGCCTTCCTGTTTTAAAAAGTGCGTCAAATCTTCGTGTAAAGTTTCTTCCAGGAAAGGAGGCCTTGAGGAAATGGGCGGGGATACCAGAAATTTTGAATGGATGATGTTGTAAAACAATTAATTAGTATGCAAGAGAATGTGTCGAAACCAATAAGTCAACTTCAAAGTTCTCTCTTCTAGCCCACCGACATAAGACTTCCACCGGCTAAAATGAGCTTAAGAAAGTGAAAGCAGAGAAAGTCGACATGGATTATTCGCCTCTTATTATCAAACGCATGTTGGTATTGACATACAAATTTTTGTAAACTTTAAAACACAGGGCCTAAAATAGTGCTTCCTTCAGCCACCAACACAAAATTATGTTCAAAACCAAATTTTGACGCTGCAAGTACATCCTTTGTTTAAATTTGCAACTTCTGCAACTTTCACTATCGAACAAAGTATTCCATAAACAATACTAAAACAGTCGAAAAGTAACGCGGGGAGACTTATAGAGAGCATTAGTGCCTGCTTTCTCTTTTTGAGAATTTATGGCTTTCTCCTCGTAAACAGAGGGAGGTTCTTCCCTTGTTTTGTTTTACAATATTGGGATGGAGTTAGAAAGTAAATGTAAGGAAATTTTACTGTTTTCTCCTTCAGGGCACCTTTCCAAAAGGACAAAGTTTACTAACTCAAATTTAATTACAGGAAACGCAAAGAGAGTAACAGTAGAGATCACGTTGCTGGCTTCCATCACACACCGTGGTCCCAAGAATTTGTTAAGAAGAACAAACGTAAGTGCTTCAATGCAAACTTTTGCAAAATATCAAGCCAATGGCACGGCTCCTCTGTCAAAATTTAGACAAAGTTTGATTTCAAACCTTTAACAATATTCAGTAAATCATGGTGAATTCCATTGGAATGCTGGCAAACAAAGGATTTAATAAACAACGGGTTTTGATCCCTGCGAGGTGGATTTGAAATCTTAAGAATTAGAATTACATCAGGTAAAGTTTAGTAAACAAATGAAATTGAAAAGCAAACTCCTTGTTTTCTTATTTACTTTTATTACACAAACTTTGGTAAACTTTTTTTTTGTTAGCTTCAACTTCATAGAAATGTAAAATTGGCTGTCTCCATCTAAATGAAATTCAAATTTGTACAAAGAAAGCTGATTTTTTTTTATTAGGAAAGCATGAAACTTCAGGATTTTATTGAACAGAAATGCTTCCTCATCCTTCAAAGAAAGTAATCTCCAAAAAAGTTAAATGAATTCTTATAATAAAAAATCCTCATCTACTACTTCCACTACTAGCTACCACATAGCTTCCACTACTACAGAGAGTTTCCTAAATCGTGTTCAACTTTATCCGCTTTCTCTTTTTTCATCTCGTTTTCGCAAACTGGAAACAAAATTTCTGGATTTAAAAATCTAGAACAATTGGCTGGTTGGATTGGACGTAAACCATCTAATTGGTTTATCTCGTTTCCAATTTTCAGAAAAAGTCGAAAAAATGAGTGAAAAAAAGAGAGAGCGGAGAAAGTCAGAAATCAGGTGAAACCATGTCTTTCGATTGGCTGATCTCGGATCCAGTTTTTGAGAAAACCAAAATGAAAACAGAGAAAGCGGGGAAAGTTAAGCACACTTTTAAAAACTCTCTGTATAGCTTCCTTTGCTAT
>JABASL010000076.1:0-32457 GCA_019775825.1 Neanura muscorum | reverse complement strand
GTTCGGGCCTTGACGCCATTTTTGGTTATATTTTTTAGTTAGGTTAAGGTTAAGGTTTAGTCCAGGTTTAAGTTTAAACCTATGCCAGGGCCCTGAGCTTTCACAGGTGCGGGCAGGTCTCAGGCGGGATTTCTCAGCTTAAAATAATCCACGGTTCTATTCAGTTTCATAAAATTTAGAATCAAAGAATCCAAATGTACATATTTGATCACATATCTTTACACTATAGCTTCATTAAAATAATCAATATTTGATTATAATCAAGGGGAATCATCATCAAATTCCCATTGAAAGCTACTGGTAATTTAATGTTGTTAAACTTCGTTTAAGGAATGGGTCAAATTCCCTGTAATTTTAGGACTTGGGACTTACCATTACGTAACAGCATCTTAACGCTTTTCGAGAATTCACTATTTTCTTAATCTTGATTAAAATACTTCTGGTTTTTAATGTTGCAGTGCAATTCCTGCAATTCTTGCCATTAGCAAGCAAATTTTGGCATCTCCAACCAAAAATTGGGTCCACGCCATCCAATTCAGTGATTTCGAGAGTGCAATTCTCTTGAGATTATAGATCGTATTTCTCCGTATCGGTGACATCGTCATTTTAGCCTGCTGCAAGACTGAATTCTAAATTCTGAAGGCTTGGATGATCTTACTTCAAAATGTTAATTTTAGGATACCGCAAACGTTTTGTTTGAATTGATGGCGGCAGTTTCTTAAAAGTGTAACTGAAAGTGAAATCGTGAGTAATAAGTCTTAAAGTAGATGATCATGATTATCTTAACATTTTCTACTCTAACTTCTGCCGTACCAGGGTGAGGGTGTAGAAAATCTTTGAAATTGAAGTTTTTGCATTGGATTTGATGACCTTGGAGAGGGATATTTCCACGTGTAGTGTTCTATTTAAGGGTTCTATTCGGGGAAGTTCTTGATCAAGTATTTTTGTAAGTATTTTTGTGAAGGAGAATTAATTTGGCGGAGGGAAAAGGTTGGTATGGGTGTATCTATTCCATTTTCTTGATTAGTGTTGGATGTAATTGAAAGAAGGAAGGCAAGGTGAGTCTTTGAAAGCATTATTCTCCTCTTCGTTGTTCCCTTATATTGTCCATGAGATATTCTTTAGAATTCAGGTGTATTCGTCGTCTTGGTCGTGTATTGGACAAGTCTTCTCCTTTTATTTTTTGTCTGTCGAATATTATTATTATATGTAGTTTGGTATGAAGAATGATGGTGAATGGTGGTGGTGATGTGGAGATTAGTTTAGTGTAGCCTCCAAAGCTCTAAAGCCAAGAAACGCTGAATGTTGATGGAAGAAGTTATGGGAATAAAATGGTCCAGAAATCCGCTCCTTAGGAATGCCATATTTCTCATCATCTTCATAATGTCCACATTTTCTTTTTTGGCTCATGGAAGATGACGAGGAGACGGCAAAGCAAGGCAAATGCCTGAGTTCTTCAAGTCAAAATTCACCTGAAGGGCATCACGCATCTTTCCGACAACGCAGGAAAGAACTTGGGGGAAAGTATTAAGAAGAGCATCGCTCAAAGATACAAATCCCTTCATCCACTTTGTGATGTTAGAAAAAAAATATATTTTGTTAACAAAAGGTTCCTATTCTGATTCCTCCCCTTTTATGCTAAAAACAAATGGAACGGCATTTCAATTTCTGGAAGAGGAAGGTCACAGGGACAATTTATTATTCTACACACAAATTACATCAGAAGTAACAATAGAAGAACACAAATGAGTTTATTTTGTTAACAAAAGGTTCCTATTCTGATTCCTCCCCTTTTATGCTAAAAACAAATGGAACGGCATTTCAATTTCTAGAAGAGGAAGGTCACAGGGACAATTTATTATTCTACACACAAATTACATCAGAAGTAACAATAGAAGAACACAAATGAGTACTCCATGTGCAAAATAAAAGCATGTCAGAAAGGATCCCCTGGAGTGTTCCCCCTTAAACATTATATCCAAAGGTTATTTAAAATCCAAACAAGCCCGTCCGAGGACGGGATTAAAATTACTTACTACTCCCAAAAAATTAACTTATAGCATGCGTCTAAGGCGGGCCCGTTTTCCCAAAATCCATATTTTTGGGCCACCTGGACGTCTGCGTTAGGTTAATTTTTTGGGAATAGTAAGGAATTTTAATACCTTCGGTCTTCGGACGGGCTTGTTTGTGAATTTAAAATAAATTGTGAAATTAAAAATTGTAGGTAGGGGTATAACTTTGTAATTTTGTGACTTACGGGGAGATATTTGATACTTTAAAAATTATCCCGTAGCCTTAAACCTTTTAAACCACAAGACTAAATGGATTCTGACAGGCGATGGTGAGCCCTTTGGTTTTGGTATAATATTTTCGTTATTCCTGACATGACTTTTGACTTTTTTTTTTACAACCTCAAATTAAGTATCGTCTAGTGTTAAAAACAAGAATCGATTGAGTATAAAATCGGCTGGAATACGGTGTACCAAAATAGTATGGGAAATCAATACACCTGGGGACTCCTCCGGGCGGGCGTTTGCTCATGTTTTGTTAGAAGACGTCGCATTTGTTCTAATTATATATTTAAAGGACATTGTCAAGCACGTGGATTGCTTTTCCAGAATTTTTTTAAGTCTGAACCTAATTTTAAAGACAACCAGGTAATTGTTCCAATTATAAAAAAAAAAATGTATTTTAACATAAGCTTTAGTCATTATTGAAATTTTTTTTTAATTCATAGGCTATACCTATTAGGAAGGGTCCAGAAATGGCATAAACAAAAAGTCGTACGTTTTAGGACCCAGGGACCCCCTTCCTTGTCAACAATTTTTAGCATTACTATGTCAACATTACTGGTTCGTCAAATTTTGAAGGACCCACCCACCCCTTTTGCTTATGTCATTTATGGACGGTGCCTTAGGTATTAGAATCAGGGGATTGTCTCGCATTTTCTGTGGTTTCTGGTATTTGCAAAGGATTGGCCAATTTGGAGATAGAGCGACTTTTAGGCCCCGTAACCCGTTTGAATATTTAACACACAATTTGCGAATTTGTAGAATGTTGAGGAATTTGCAAATTGGAAGTTCTAATTTGGAGGAACTAAGAAGGCAATGTGCACTCGAGAGATGTTTTTTTTTAGATTGGCGCTGGTAAGATGTTTTAGGTGAGAGGCTTTTGTCTTTTTTTTTCATTTGAAATGGAAAGGGCCAAATGGAGAACAATGGGTGAAACAATGAGTCCCGGCATTTTTTGTTGTTGTGCAAAAGCTTCAACACTTTGATTCCTTGTGGTTCTTTTTGTGTGTAGTGGAGGATGGTGGATTCCGGTGGGAAAAGGACAATGGAACAGTTTAATGTGTAAGAAGGGGTTGATTCAACCCACGGAAAAGGTGGGATGTAGATGGTGGGCCTTAATTTGGACCTTGATTTTTCTAAAAAGCAGTGGCAAGGTAATGCTGAGAGCCCTTAATGGCCATATGGTGATGGTCCTTCGTAGGCAGTAGTTCGAGGAATGGTTTGGTAAGTAGCCCCAGTCAGTGTTGAGTTTATTTGGTTGGAAGAAGGCAGTAGGGTCATAGACATGACATAGGGTAAAGGGGTTACTGAATTTAGCGTGATGGTTTTTTTTTTGTGACTCCTGGGAAATGATGATTTTGATATAAAAGTTCTATTATTGTGGAAGAAACGGAAGTCCCTTGAATGACATTAATATGACGGAGATCCGTTAGTGTAATAGCAGGGTGGAGTCAGGTCCAATTACTCAGGGAACAAACCTCTAAACAATTCAACAAACCTACTCCTGTCTATTTTCTACTCCTCCTTTCAATCAGTTTTACTTTCATTATCCGCTAATTACTATTTACCAACAACAAACTAATATTAGTCAAGAGTCTGCGTAAGGTTAGGCTCAAGTTAAGTCAAATCTTGCTTTCACTTCCTTCCAAAAGTAACCCCAAGAGTCAAGCGTCAGGAGGTGTTAAATAATGCTAAAAAGACTCGTTCGTACAATTTAGCTCAGCTTACAGAAAAATTTAACAAAAGCGTTCAAACTGCTATAAACGCGGAATAGTCGTACGATTTACTTGTCGCCGTTTTTATTTTATTTTTTGAAAATTTTCCTTGAAAAATTAAAGATGGGAAGATTGGGGCGGTGTCCTGCAAAAGTGTGGAGATGACAATTGTCGTCGCCAATCTTTAATGCATCCTCTTTTTCATTGACATCCTTCTCTTCCTAATAATAATAGACAGGAATCTCGAAAGATCCACCCTCCAATTTAGCATCCGTCTCACTTTCTTGCGGTTGAAAAAATAATTGACAAAATCTTTCTTTAGAATAATATTCCATCTGTGAGTGAATTCTTCCGAGGACACAAGATTTGCTTTATAAGACCTTTTTTACCACCGCACATTTGTCAACTTTTTCAAAAGCTGTCGTCACTTATCCTCAAACCGGATTCGACAGATTTTTAGGTGTTTGTGACAAAGGATATATCCGTGTTAGGTGACTTCCGTGAGAAGCACTCTAAAATAACGACACAAAAATGGGTGGTGTAAAAGATTCTCTTTAGCACTTTTAGAAAAGTTTTTTTTCTGTCTTTTTTTCGCGAAAGCACCGTTTATTTCCATAGGTTTTCAGTAGAAAAGGTTTAGTTGTCAAACGTTTATTACTAATCCCAAACAAGCCCGATCTGAAGACGGGATTAAAATTACTTCTTACTCTTCAAAATTTTTACCTAAAACATTTATCCAGGCGGGTTAAAAATGGATCTTAGGAAAACCGGGTCGCCTTGACGTATGCTTTAGGTTAATTTTTAGGGGGTAGTAAGTAATTTTAATCCCATCTTCGGACGAGCTTTTTGGGGAATTTATTGCTAATTTTAAAGATTCAGGCAAGCATGGCGTTTTACATTTTTCCGTGTTTAAAAAAAAAACATGTTTAATGCTTATTTTCTGTATTTTTTTTTGGAAGGATTTAGAAGAATGGTTACAATTTCATGTATTGAATGTTTCAATGTTTTTTTTCTGTCAAACTCCATTTTGAAATGAAAATGGCACATTTTAGTGATGTTTTTTTTTATGTCAGTGTCTGCATGTTCGGGATGTAGAAGCAAGATGTACGGGGAGAGACACCTTTTCTTTGGGATTTCTGCTATGAATTGTCATTCCCTTTATGCTGGGACAGAAGCGTAGAGATAGGGACGATGATTTTGCTAAATTAGGATACACTTTACTTTTCACACCTGTTCTAAACCTTTTTTTTTGTATGAATGGACCTCTCTACGGCCAGGAGTATTTTCATGTAGCAAATGTAACTTCGTCCTGATCATCGGCAACCTTACAGAGATGTTCTAGCACCCTGACGTTTTATTCCTCAAGATTTGGAATTGCATCATGGCCTTCTTTATCTGATTTTAAAGACATTAGAATTGTTTGAATTTTTGTTGTAAGTACCACCGGGATACCGGGAGAGCGGAAGGAGGGTGTGAAGTGAAGCAGTTCTCCCATGAGTGCTATTATTCTAATTAAGTTCCTGACTTCATTCTCCACTGCCTCCTTCCTCATCCATCCGATCCAGTTTCTTCACCTTCCGTTCCGTTGAATTACCATGCACCTTAAAAAAAAAGAAGCTAAGGTCCTATTCTTGCCGCCGTCGCTGCTCCTCCTTCCTTCCATATGGATATCATGACGAGCAAGTCCGCCAGTTTAGGACTTGGCAACGGCCAAAGATTTCTCAATGAACAATTGAAGACAAAACCAGTTCAGGACAACGATGACGGGTTGCTTAGGGTTAGAAACTAAAAAAGAAGTTGTAGGCCGGAAGTGGAGGAAAGTGGGTTCCGCTTGGCGTATGTCTAGGCAGAAATAATGATCGTCTCGGAAAACTAACCAGCACTACCATCTCCACCACCATTTACCACCACCAGCACCACCACCACCACCTGATACTCAACAACCAACAATCCTAACTTCCATTCATAAGGAATAATATTCTTTTCAGTTGTATTTACTTTTTAGGATGTAAAGCTAAGGACTGTGGAGTTAAGTACCTTTCCTTTAACTTGCAAAATCAAAAACTATTTGGCTTGGCTACTTGGCTGGGTTGTAGCCTCGTTCTAATGGAACCGACGCAATCCTCCCCCTTTTTCATTTCTGATATTTCTCACAAGCAATTATGTTAGACTCATTCTATAATTAGTGGGGAGCTGGAGCTGGATTACGACGGAAGGATTTTTGGAGCTATTAAGATACTGCAGCAGGATTTAACTTACGTTTTTATGATGCTGGAATGTCTTTTGAAATATGATATGATAGCGTGGCGGCAAAGGTTTTATAAGGCGTGTCCCCGCATAATCTGAATTGATAAAACGAAAGACGTTCCATCATTCTCCTTTCAAGAAGGGCAAAACTTTCTTCTTCCGTTGACTTTTCTCCATTGTAAGGAAGCATGCAGACTTTCCCTTTCAAAGCTTGTTCTTTACAAGTTGATTTATGTGCCTTAAGTCAATAGAACGAAACAGGCGAAGAGAATATAATGGAAATTGTACCAGCTACCAGCGTCATAACAAAATTTTTTAGCTTTCCAGTGCAGTGAGTTGGAGTGAAAAGCTGGTGGTGGTGGTGGTCGTGAAAGGTTTTTATGGAGGAGGAGAAAGGACATGGATAAAGGAGCTCTCGTCTGATGCAAGGAAATGCCAAAATGCCAAAGTTCCTTTTCTGTGAAACTATTCGTGTGAGTTTTTAAGAAAATTTTCAGAGAACATTGGAATTCGTATTTTTATATTTTAAGGAATGATTCGTTACTAAATTGATATTCATCATGAACTTTTTCACTTGAAACAATTTTTTTTATATAAAAGAAATCATTCCCCAGTGCGAAATTACGAGATGAGACAGGTATTAAAAAAAATATACTGCGACAGGACTCACTCAAAAATATGTGAGTCCCCTGATACTGCGACAAATGAAATGAAAAACTCGAGTTTTAATTAAATTTGAAAAAATTTTCCATTTTGAGACAAGACAGTGCTAAGGGCAGCCAGCAGACTACTAAGTTTGGCCATCATTAATATTTTAAAGTGATTCGTCAATGGATTGCTTAACTTTTCATTTTAGGAAGCTTTTTATATTGAGACGATGGATTGAATGCATTGAAATTGAAGATTTACTTTCTCCTAGTACACAATAATGGTGACTACTAACATTGTGTTTTGTATTGACTTACCAAGTGTAATAGAATATTCGCCTTGCTATTATATTTTCTAAAAGTTTTTGAACACGCGACGATATTAGAGACATGTCGTTGTCAATGGCAGGACTTCCTTGTGCTAGGGCTTGAGGACATTTATTTCTGACATTTTGAGACTTTCGGCAGCCATTTTCCATTTTTGACGAATACTGACTGGAAACAGTATGGTATGACGGTGTGTTATCATGCGTTACCATCAGACCTGATAAATGGGAGTTGAGTCTTTTAAATTTGTGTCCTTGGGTGTGCTATGTCCTGTTCGACGTTTCTTCAAAAATAACAAATAAGTCCTGGACATAAAGCTTTCTGGAGCCTCCACCATCCACCTGGATCATGATTCTAGACGGAACTTGTGAAAGTTTACTTAAGTAACCAAACTGCCTCTTCTTCCTTTTCCTTTTGTCACCCACCATTTCTTTCCTTGCGTGTCTTCCTAAACCCAACTTGAAAGGCAAAGACTTTCTCCTACTGGGACATATTCCGTCTAAACTTAGTCCTTTTGTGAACACCAGATTGCTATACCCCACAAAATGTCGTCCCTCATCAAATAATTATTCTATAGCTCTCTACAAGAAAAAAATGCTTTCAACGCTTTTTCCTATTACTACATGTCACTCCCTCCCAAATTTACAACTAATAATTGAACATTTTTGATGATTTTACAAGCTGAAATGCCTATTTTTCGTTAAAAAAAAATGGCACGAATTTGTATTTTGTGGTGTTTTGGTTAATGGTTAATGCTGTAGTTAACTTTCTGGATACAAAGATCAAGGTTTTTTTTTGTGTGAAAATAGCACGAGTCATCCCGAGTTATAAAATATGCGTGTTGAATCCTGATCCTGAGTTCATTCGTCTCCTTTACTCTATGATTAAATCCTCTTTCTTAGTTTTAAATTTGGATTTAGAAATGGACATGAACTTTCTCCGTGAATCAAACCCTGTCTTTAATTAAGATTTCTTTTTTCCGAGGGTTTGTGAGAAGCGAGATGTCAGATGTCGTTCTTTGATTTGACTTTATGAGGCGAGGTCTGACAGTCCGAGTCCCAAGTCAGGAGCAGGAGTCTCTGTCTCACCTGCCTTGTTCTTAACGTATACAAAGAGAGACTGGGGGTTGGGTACTTGGCTGCACGCGACATGCCCATTCGTCTCCATTTAAAATGCCAAAGTCTACAATCAGCCTCTGCGAATCTTCCATGGCAACTGAACTTACCAAACATGAGGACGTCAACAACGGTGGTGTACGAGTAGAGGCAATGGGCTAAGCTTGGAGTGTTAGATTGAACACCCCCGGAAATGGTGAGAGTGAAAGTGAGAAACCCCTTCCTATCCAACCAAGAGGAGGAACCATAGTGAAGAAAGTACTGGTATAATTTTCATGAGTTTGGGGTTATGAGCTTTCACTTTGAAGATGCGTCGTCTCCCTAGTAAAGATCCAATGTTAAGAAAGAGATTCTGCTGAATGAGAGAGAAGAGGCTACACGGCTGAGAGGCGAGGCTAAAGATGAAGGAGGGTGGATTCTGTTCATGGACCAAAGACAAATCGACCCAATGGTAGCAATGACCTCCTGAGTCGACTCACAAATGAGCTAAAACCCAAAATTCTTCAAGAGCAAAAGGTACCTAGCTCTCTTTCCTTGGACAAAAAAAAAGACTAGGGTTCTAGAGAGGGGCTGCAACTGCAAGATGGACTTTTCCAAGTCTGGATAAGACAAGTCCTGGAACTTACTTTCTCCGTTATTTGATCATTTAACTAAAGTTTGGAGAAGTCATTCATGAATTTTAATTTGCTCAGGAAATAACACTAAAGTTCAATTTTAATGTAATTTTCAATGAATTTTCAGTGGTCACTTCCATTCAGAGTTAATTTAAAAAAAATCTTTCTCCGTTATTTGATCATTTAACTAAAGTTTGGAGAAGGCATTCATGAATTTTAATTTGTTCAGGAAATAACACTAAAGTTCAATTTTAATGTAATTTTCAATGAATTTTCAGTGGTCACTTCCATTCAGAGTTAATTTTAAAAAAAAACTGTCAACCATATGATAAGTGTAGGCAGACAGAAATGAGATTTTTGAGAAAATCAATGAATGGATTTCAATCCATTTTCGTATTTTTGGGAGATGTCTCCACTGGAGACTTCTCCAGCATGTGGTATTTAAAATTCCAGGAGCGCTATTNAAAATCAATGAATGGATTTCAATCCATTTTCGTATTTTTGGGAGATATCTCCACTGGAGATTTCTCCAGCATGTGGTATTTAAAATTCCAGGAGCACTATTCTGTTTCAATGTCATTAGACCCGGGTACAAGGGCAAATACAAATGTTCACTTTCTAAACATGGGAAATAATGTAGCCCTGCTCGTAGGATGTCGTTTGAATATTTTAGAATCCGAACTAAATGCAACGTGGTGGTAAGCGGCTAGTGGACGTGGATAAAAATTATGTTTTATTAACGAACGAGTGGGAATAGCTAATTCATTTGTTTTGTATTAGTTTAGAGGTCACAATTTCAATAATTTTACTGTTTTGAACACTTCGATTGTAGATGTAGTAGCGAAAACAGGTTTTACCATAACAATTCGTCTAATATTTTAGAATCCGAACTAAATGCAACGTGGTGGTAAGCGGCTCGTGGACGTGGATAAAAATTATGTTTTATTAACGAACGAGTGGGAATAGTTAATTCATTTGTTTTGTATTAGTTTAGAGGTCACAATTTCAATAATTTTACTGTTTTGAACACTTCGATTGTAGATGTAGTAGCGAAAACAGGTTTTACCATAACAATTCGTTCCAGAGCAAGACAGGTCGAAGGTCCCAAATCCGAGGTTTTACCTTAACAATCCGTCACAGGGCATGGCAGGTCGAAGGTCTCAAATCCGAGGTTTTACCTTAAGAATACGTCCCAGGGCATGGCAGGTCGAAGGTCCCAAATCCGATTCTTGCCAGAGCAGTCCCTTAATCGACTAAGGGCGCCATGCAATAGTTCCAAATTGGAAAGTCAGTGCCCTCATCACATCTGTAACGTAAATTACATAACATTGGAGTTCCAGCCTCCAGCGCCACAATTTCCTTAAAGTGTGTTTGGTCTTTATCAGTCTCTAAGTCCGCATTTTCCTCGTGGTTCTTACTCTGCACTTGTCCACAAAAGTCGTTAAAGTTATGATGGTTCGTTCCATAAATTGCTTAAGTATTTGAATAGAGTATGTGACTAAAGTTTAGGTTATCCAGGGCATCTTGTCGTCGTGGATGTTGCAGTGCAGCAGTAGTAGTAGTGGCAGTTGGTCGTAATGGGGGCGGAGTTTTGCCACGGCGTTGCGTACTTTGTGTGGTGGGAATCCGTCTCTCTCCATGCATGAGGACTAGGCTCCTGCCTTTTTTTGCCACACGCAGACCCACTCTCCCTATCATTCTCAGTCCAGCCATCAAGCATTCAACATCATCGCTCAAACCAGTTTCTACTTTCCTTTTACCGACAAAAATTTCAAGTGAAAGAATCATCTACAAACTCTCCAAGTTTCTTCAACTTTTTAATAGTTACACTTTCCAAAGTAAGTGCCACCTCCGCCAAGTAGAAGTGAATCCTTGCAGCGATTTGGAGTACACCTTGTTCCGGGTTTCTCAAGCCAAGACTTTTTGTTTCTAACATGTCATCTATAAAATGGAACTGCAATTGTGGCAGGAGGATATTCAAATGGTAATTTCCATGTCCACCTTCTGCTTATAAACTCTCTGCCCTCATTTTGGTTTTGGAAAAGTTAGCTTTATCATCAGTTTTGATGAGCCAAAGTACAGGTGTGTGAGGAACTGTAAGAGGAGCTGAGAGCTGAAGCTGAATCACAATTCCCACCCGGTTCCAGTCGAAACTTCTGTTTCTAATATAAAAACCAATTCAATTCATTTTAACTATTACTAACGTAGTCTAAACGATTCAGGTGAAGAAGGGTTAGTCATTCTAGATTCTGCAAAGCGCAACCCTCTTGCCTGTCCTGTTTCTTTTCCCTCCCTCCAAAACCTACTGTTTGATTACCGTTTTCATTTGGGCTTCTGGTTCTCATAATTGAAACTCGCTTTCATTTTTATTATTACAAGGAAAAAAAATTCCAGCCCCACCTTTTCGGTACTTCATTTAGCAACCATCCAATATTCGTTTAAGTTTCGTCGTCAAAATCCAAACGCCGATTCAGAATCGTGAATTCTAAGTTTCTGTTTTCATTTTTTTTTTATATACTTGGCTTGAGAAAAGTTTAGCTTCCTTTGTTTTGTGTCTTCGTGCCAGGGATTTGAGGACCAACTAATTTGTACCTCCATTAAAAAGAAGAGGGCCCCTCATTAGAGGATCATTAGGCCAATGCGAAATTCGATTAAGAAAAAACAATTAACACCTCTTTTTTGGTGGTTATTTTAGGATGAAGCCCTCGACTTGTGATGGATCTTATAACGGGATTTCAACGGCATGAGGCAACTGACGAATTCTAAGGTGGACATGGACCTGCACTTTTCGTTTTGTGGCCACCCTCTATGGAGAATGTAAGTTTTTTTTCCTAATTCGTGTTATGTCCTTGATGGTTTATACCTGACCATAAGGTCAGGATTAAGATTTGGGGATTGAGTTTTTCAGGAAGTTTATGAATGAAATTGTGAGATTTGACTTAAATTGTTTCCCTTGCACGGTCCGTATTCACTTCTGTGGTCTTTTTCAATTGTATTTTATCCAAAGCGGATTAGATCATCCTCGGAGGGTTTTTGGGTTTGGCTGGAGGCGAGGAAGTGACAGTAGTTTAGGAAATAACAGCTGTAATATGCTTACTTCCGGAGGATGATTATTTCTTGGTCGTAGCTTTAGGAAAGGTAGATGGATGGGCTGGGGATGGAGGGGAATATGGGGGAGGTTTAGTTGGTTGGCCCAACAAAATAATAATGTCTACTCAACAGTGAACAGGTAGGAAGGAAAAAAAAAGTTAGAAGTAAGTACAAGTTAAATGATGGGATTCTGCTCCTGAGTTAAACACCGCCGCCGCCGTTGCTGCTGTTGCAGTTGATGATGATGCTACTGCTCAATTTAACGGCTTGCTCTTAGCTTTGCTCACAAAACCCTCGAGCCAATTCGGAAGGCAGTAAGTACCATCACCATCAAAGCATCCTCATATAATGGGTGGGAATGGGAACAGTTTTTTTTATAGTCTCGTCGTCTAGGGAGTTTTTCGGTAACCATCTCCATCATTTAATACAATTTGCCGCAAATCTAAATCTAACATGAGGTAAAATACTTTGAGGACAAAATAGAGTTCATGGACTTCTCTCGTGCTTACCAAGGAAAGCGCTTTTATGCACATGAACATTTTTTATGAACAGATTTTTTTTTTCCAATTTTATAGTCAAAACGTAAGAAAATATGCGTTTGGTGGAATTACTTCCCTACGACCGTTTCTCAATTTTTTTTTGGAGAAAATTTGGGGAATTGCCTATGTAGGGTCATCATACGCGGCTGAACATTTGAGTGAACCTAGCTGCTACGGCGGCCGCGGCGTCTAGTTTTATCTAAGGATATTTTATAAATTGAATAATGTTGTTGTCTGTCTATGTGAAGGAAAAATGATATTTTAATGTTCAATTAATTAGTTTGAGTGTAGTGGTCCTGGTCATATTAGAAATACTATTATTCCGGTTTACATTTATAGTAGCAAGAGGTCTCAATTTTATGGGATATGTCTGGTTAAAGTTATGCAGCATGGCAATGAACTGTTCAGGAGAAATTCGAATGGAATTCAATGGAAATGAATGGAAGAGTTTTTGGACTTGTAAGCCGTAAAGCCGTTCCATATTAATATTAAATTTGTAACAGAAAACTATATTGCTCGGAAGCATGACAGAGCACGGTTTGGTCATTTACCATTTTTCAGGCTGTTTGATCCGCCAGGGTCCAAGATCCAGATACCAGAAATAGTCGTTGCTTTTCGATTGGTTCAATTTTCAATTAGAAGAAAATTAGATCCTTTAAAACGTTTTCAGGATTCAAGAATCGCCGCCATCAACGTTTCTCATCCACTTCTTTGAATGGCACATTAAGAATTCACGGGATGATTTGTAATTCCCGTGATTCCTGTGTGCTATACAAAGCGGGTAGGAGGAGTCTACGATCATCATGTTTGGAAAAATGTTCTGCGCTGAAGTCTTGAATAAATTTTCAATATGCTCTTTTGCATGTGATGGATACAGGCGGAACGGAAGTGTAAATTTGGAAATCAATGTGATCCTAATGACAATGAAATGAAGGTAGTTTAAGTTGAGGCTTAATGAGTTGTTCTGCTTTAATCAATTTTAGAATCCTCCCACTTTTCAAATTGCTGCCTTTAGATTAAAAGACTATATTTGAATTAGAAATTTAATGTATGGGTTAGGACATAGTATAAATTGGTTTTGATACTAGTGTCAGTTGTTTCGGAAGATTGAAATTGGATTTGGGGTGGGACAGTGACTGGTATTTGGTCGGCGGGCGAAGAAGTGCGTATGGACGTTTTTTTAAGTTAAACGTGGGCGTCAGTTAATGGACTAATAAATCGTTACATCGACCGCTCTCTATGCTCACCTTCCTTTCTTTACTTTCTCTTCAGAGTGAGGTGAGTGAGAGTGACTCACGGTGAGGCCGGTTGTGGAAGCGGCAGCCGAAAGGGAAGACATGAATAGTTTGGTAGGAATAAGAAGGGTTGAAGCACATTGGTCCTTTTAAGGAAAATAAGGAAGGATAAGCTAGAAACGTTCTACTAGGCCTCCAATTTCAAAAAACTTTTTCCAAAATTTTTGTTTAACGCTTGGATTTTTGTCAAAAATTGGGAACAGAATTTTTGGATTTTGAAATTGGGGCCACTCTGGCTGTTTTAGGCCAGTTGATTATTTGGTAACGACGATGGAGACTTATTCATTGTGTATAAGCGATTAATTTTAAAAAGACCCACCTGACACTTTCGGAACTTGACAGTTTCATCAAGAGAAAAGGTAGGGAATGGGGTGCGTTCGTAAAAAAAATTGAGTAGAGCCTCTTTTTTTATTTATTCCTGATTACCTTTCTTTCTCTGAAAGATTCCTTATGCATGGGACGGACGGACAGACTGACATTTTGGTTATGAAATATTTTCGAGACTTACGATGAGCCGTTTAAGTAGGTGCTTTGGAGAAAGGTGACCACATTTTCTACGAGGTAGAAAATTTTGGAGTTTAGGCGAAATTCCGTTCGGTTTCGGTTCCCTTCTCAAATCATAGCAGCCTTCATAAAGTATTAATTGAATACTTCGATGGTTGATTTAAAAGCCTTCCTACGATTTGTGGAACTGCAGCGTCCAGTTTAATAAAATTGGTAGATGCAGCATAATCAAACCCGTTTTTGAGTAAATTCAGATGTGTGGATATTTTTATTAGACCAAGACGCGTCGTATTGCAGTTTTGATTTGTTTAATGTACTAAATCGTTAAACGACCGCTGTTTCCTTCAATGGATTTAAGAAATTTGGTATTTAAGTTGAAATTTCGGGAAAAAACTTATGAAATTTGAACCGGGCAGGGAGAATATGGCACTCTGATTTTATTAACAATGAGCAGTGAGAAAGTGATTTCTGAATTTCTAATACGAATTCGAATTTTAGCGAATTCATTTTAGCGAATTCATTTTAGCTTGAATTCGAATTCAATTTCATTAAATTTAAACTAACGTTTGTACTTATGGAATTTTTTTTAGATCATTCCTAAAATAAGATTATTATTTCCATTCCGTTTTTATTATTCTAGGCTAGGAAGGAGGCTGCGAGTTTTGGAACTTAGAAATAGTACGTTGTGAAAGCAGGACACGGGATTACTGGTTATGCTTTCTTTGGAAAATGGAGAAAATACTTTAGCACTTAAGAAGTGTTTGTTATCCAGCCGAGTGTTGGGACTTTGAATAGGTTTTGAATTTGTAAACTTATCATTAAGACTTTCTTTGTGTACATTCTTGTTGTTGTTTGTTAGATTGTAGAAAGCTAAAGACTTAAGATATTGATTTCTATTGAAGTTATTGATCAATCTTTCGTGCCAGGAAGGAGGTTGCATTATTGATGTCCAGGAGGGAACCACGGCCAAACACCTGGACTTTCGGCTTGGCACTTGAAGAATTCACAGATTCGTATTTTCAATTTCTGTGGAGTTCGGGTGTCACAGCTCAAAGCAGGAAAATCAACAGTCAACGGAGTCAACCCAAAAGCAAGTCATCAACCCCTTCACTCACTTGTCATCGTCGTCATCTAACTTCAAAATTCTTGCAAGTCATCTTTAAAAATAATTTAAGTCTTGAATCCTAGTCGTGCAATTTATAATCCCAGTCTTTTAGAACTGTACAACTAATTAGTGGTCAACTATATATGTATAACTACTATACAACAATTAGTGGTCAACTGGAATTGAATGGGCGTTAAATTGAGGATTCTCTGAAATGTCAAGGACGATTCATAAAAGGTTCCAGGATTTTGATATCTTCTGTAACGGTTGGTTTAGCAAGCGTTTTTGCATGACATTCCTTACGCAGTGTGCGTCTTTCGAGAGGATTTTCTGGAACAATGGATGTTGTGCTGTTGGACAAGGTGGGCGAGCAAAAGTACTGAAGTTATCAAACGTTCTGCTCTGCTTTAGAACAAAAGATTTCTCTCAAGATCTCACGAGAAGAGCTAAAGGAAAGAATTGTTTGAATCCCCTTCTGGCAAGCGTAGTTTCTTATTTTCCACAAAAATAAAATAGGATGATCTGAAACTTAAAAAAAAATAAGATTCAGGCTCACAGCTTCCCGTCCTTCGTTCCGTTGCCAATGTCTACTTAAAAAGACCAACACGTTACGCACATTTTATGCTTCACGTTTTTTTCCTTTTTTTTACGTTTAAAGTACAAGGCAAAAAAAAAACGACGGAGCCTTCGATTCGCAATGGTAGACAAAAGAGGCGCGGAGCAGAGTGAAGAACAATTCTGTTTGGAATTTGTGTGATGACAATTTTTTTCTTGTTCCCAGGACAAAGCAGCCAATCAGATTGGATGGTCTTCTATAAAAAGCGATCACACCTCAAATCCTCATCATCAAGATCATTCCGATTTGGCCACTGGGAAACATTTCAGATTCAAGTGTCATCATCACCATCAACTTACGCCAAATCTGATGCATCCCTCCCTCTCGGTTATTAAATCATTAAAGCTAAAGTAACATAAGGGAAGCTTTGCTTGCCAGACTTGACTAGTCATTGTCACAATGATTTTACTCATTCACGCACAACGGCTACCCACATAAATTCCTACGTAACACTACTAGTACGAATTTAACAAGATTTCATACCAAACAGGAACAAGACTAATTTTGTATCATATTTTATACGAATTTTATCTAGACTATAAAGGCTTTTATGTTCAATATTGATAAATAGAAAGTATGAAATTAGAAAACAACAAATAATACAAAAATAGCTGAGTTTTTGCCGGAAATAGCATGAAACTCAACCGTTGTTCGAATAAATCAGTCTTAATTTTGAGAGGGTAATAACCAGAAAAGTGTTTGGAGTAAATGCTTATTTTCGGGTCATGTCACAATAACACAGCGTGAGGAATGAAACTTTGGATATGGAGCGAAACGAATTAATGTTGTTAACGGGCAGTGACTGTTGTGTGGATTAGGAAAACGTCACGTTGATGACTAATTACACGTAAGAAGATTTTCACCGGTTAATAATTATTTCCGCTTCAATTGTTTTTTTTTTTGGTTGGTAACGAAGGGATACAGGAACGCTGAAGACGCACGCAAGGACCCATGACACTTTATAAAGATAAATGCTTGCACAGTTGTGGGCACAGAAAAAGCAAACTTGTGGGTGAGACTTGCTAATTTAATGATTCGTTGCTTAAAGGGGGCCTTAGAGCTGTTGGGACGAGGATTTGCTGGATGGCATTGTAAAAACTTGATCCATTTCTTGAATGATTGCCTCAATGACTTGGTGAATTGTTCTAAAAGTGGGTCTGGAAGTTGGTTTGAGCTGGAAGCACATCTTCATGACTTCGTAGACTCGCGGCGGACAAGAGTCGGGTGAGCGAAGGATGTTGCCATCTTTGATGTACTTTACGACTTCCTCATGAGTCATTCCATAGTAGGGCTGAAGAGCGTATGAAAAGATCTCCCAGAGACAAACTCCGAAAGCCCATACATCAGATTCAATAGTATACTTGTTGTATAAAATACTTTCTATTGGCATCCAGCGGATCGGAATAGCATCGTCTTCTTGACCTTTGTAGTAATCCTGAAAATCAAGTGAACCGTCAGCTTAAAAATTCCAAAAAAAAAAATGAAAATCCACATTGAAACATTCGTGACCAGGTGAGTAGTGTATTACCTGTAGATAAATCCTTTGTGAGAGACCAAAATCTGCAATTTTTACACGGATATGCTCATCTACTAGACAGTTTCTCGTAGCTAAATCTGTTAACATGAAAATAATAAATTATAACAATACAATTTAACATGGCTCGTAACATTCCATTTGCAGTGAATACTTAAGAATTAGTACGCTTTCACAACCGTACTAAGGCAGCTGCAGGCCGTGAACATCGGCTTCATTGTAACTTTGTTAGCATAAATATGAGAATAAATATCTGCTCACGATAATTCCGAAAAACAGTTCGACGGACGTTTAGTTAATGCAAATTGGCTACTAGATTCCCAGTCACGGAATATTTTGTTTTAAGATTTGAAACCAAAACCCTTGGTCACATT
The DNA here is from genome assembly GCA_019775825.1 of Neanura muscorum. Taxonomy (NCBI): domain Eukaryota; kingdom Metazoa; phylum Arthropoda; class Collembola; order Poduromorpha; family Neanuridae; genus Neanura; species Neanura muscorum. The sequence continues at coordinate 14,444 of JABASL010000076.1, read as the reverse complement.
TCTCGTCTCAAATTGCCAGGGAATCGGTTTATATTTAAAAATCGCCAAAGACTCACCGCGGTGGACGAACTTTCGATCTGATAAATAAACCATTCCAGAGGCAATTTGTCGTGAAATAAGCATCATATCCAAATGATTTAAAGAGACGTCCCTCCAGATACTGCTGTCTCCATTGGAACGCATAGTATTCATCTTGTACTGGGACGGAGAGCAAGATCTCAGAAATTCATTCAAGTCGCTTAATCCCATGTACTCTAGAAGTAGGCACATGGGCTTTCCAATTGCGCAGACTCCCACGAGCTTCACAATGTTAGGATGATCAAACTCTGCAAGAAGACATGCTTCCCTTTCGAAGTCAGCCTGGAGATCGTCAGTTGCCTCTTCCTTTAGCATTTTAACTGCAACCATAGTGAATTCTTCGCCCACTTGAAGCCCAGGAACTTTAGCCTATTTGTGAACACAAATAAAGTCCAGAGATTGATCAATGGTAATAAATTCTAAAAAATATTCATTCACTAACCTGAAATACGCGTCCAAATGCTCCTTGTCCCAAATCTCGAATATAGATTATATCGTTTCGTGGAATTTCCAACTTTTCAAGCTTGGGATTCAAATTCGAGCCATGATGATGATAAGCAGCGTTTTCTTCTAGTTTGTCCAGTTCCAGCTCGGCCTCCTAAAAACAAAAATCAAAAACATAAAATAAAATCCATTTCGGTTCCTCATGGTGTCGGATGATGAAGCTTTATTACAATTAACTCCTTAAAAGTTTATCTTGAAATATATAATACTATAATTTGTTGCAAAAGAGAAATTGGTCTTTAATCCATCAGGTTTGAATAAGTTTTTCAAAGTTTTCACTTTCAATTTATTCTAACTCGTAGAACGGAATACCTGAGTGGCGGCTCGATTGTACCCTGGTGATCGCTGATTCTTCTTTCCAGTGCTAGAAATGCATACAACACACATAACGACCACAGAACCCAGAATAACAGCTCCAAGTGCGAGGAAAAATATAAATTCCTTTGTATTCATGAACTCGATGAAATCAAACACAACCTCCTTTGGCTTCACGTCCAGAAGCTCTTCTGTTATGTCAGATGTGTTCTCTGTAAGGAAGAATTACGTGTTGCCAATATAATTCGTCGCCATTTGAAATATACATTTTGTCGCACGATTCAAAAATTGCGGAATCTCATGAAAGAATATGATTACCGAATGATAAATATTCGTCAACCAGCACATAGAGATTGTCTTTCCGGAAGCAAAAAAATAATAACTGCCTATTACCCTTCATACCTTAAAAATAACTCTTTCACTTACTTGAACACGCTGGAATTTCGCAGTACTCCCACCGGATATTGCTGTCCATTGAGTAACACCAAGGATGAGGTTCTTCGCCTACGTGAATAAGGTTAATGGAATAAATCAATTAAATATGATTAATGGTAATAAAGGATAAATACTTAAATTGGATCATTACCTCCAGCATTTCGACAATAGTTTTCAGAATTCCGAATTTCTGGGAAAACTGGCGGCGGTCTATTATGATTATGAGGAACTTGACTATCCCAACGTTGACAAGGAGTGTTGGATTTGGTAACATTTTGAACTCCTTGATAGTATCTTCCTCTTCCCTTAATACAATCATCTACGAGAATTTCAACATATTTAAAAGGTCAGGGGTTATTGGGCTCTAGGATTATCGAGTTCGCGTAAGGATGCATGCTTGTCCCTGTTTGTTTCAGGAGCCGGAGTTTGGGCAAAGACTTACAAGTAATGTCTTCTGTGATCATTTCCGTAAGTCTGGCTGTAGAACACGGACGTGAAGTGTCATTAAGTTTTGGTAATGCATCACAATCTGGAAGTCGGAAGTGTCCACGAGACTTGAGCAAAATACCTCGCTGCTTCTTATTATCTTCTACAAGTGCCCATTCGTTATAACAAAGAGACGACTTCACTGCTATACAATCATCATAACAAAGTGGAAGCCGCATGGGATATCCGTTTTTATAAATACATCCAGGAAATGCATAGCTACACAGAAGAGCCTGCACAAAATTATTTCAATGAATTAATTAAAAGTTGAGTTTAAATTGGCAAGGGCTAAAATCTTAATAACACAGTTAATATTACCTCAGCAGCACTACGACAAGGTTCCTTTAAGTCTGTTATGAGCTCTTCCCAGAGTTTGGCAGCAATATGTTCGTTAATCAATCCTCCAGCATTCCCCTCTGTTGCATTGTACCAAAATAGCCCGATGCGGTGGCCCTTACAAATCTGTCCATTATACAAAGCACAAAGGCCTTCGGGTCGACTGTTGTATCGCGGATCTTCTTCCTCAGTATCACTTGTAGGTAAATTCGTTACTCGCAGTGTAAATTCTCGCCGATCTGGCATTTGAATTCCATTGAAGGCTTCGCAGGCAACTTTGACTGACATCAATGGATTTGTTATTCGAAGAGTTGATTTTGCTTTTGGTATGGTCCCTTTCTCCTGTAAACCCACAATCCGTAATCAGAACACTGCATAACTGATCTGTCGTTTGAACTCTAACCTCAACGATTGTTTCCGGAATCTCATCTATATGCTGGCTGCCGATCTGGAAAGATAAAGACATGAGTTAATGTAATTAAACTGCTTTTCTTTAAGGAATAATAATCCCGCCAGGGTTACCTCCACGTCATTAATAAACCACGACACACTTGGAAGTGGATCTCCCTCCGCATAGCAGACAGCCTCGTAGCTTGAACCATGTCTCATAGTGCTGTTCGAGGTATACTCGTACAGTTTAGCAGGAACTGCGATAAACGATTAATAAACCGTAATCACGTGGCTTTGTGTTCATCTCATTTATTAATTTCGTTACCATTGACCCTCACATAAGCCCAGTGTGTGTGCAAAACTCTTGAGTCGTTGCTTTTGACTTGACATTGGTAAAACCCTTCTTGACCCTTCTGAACCATGTCAAAAATTAGCGATCCATCTAGTGCAACTTTTACATGCCTGTCATGATCCGTGACGACCTTGCGGTTTGGTTTTTGAACCCAAGTTAGGTGAATGTTAAGTTCCTCTGGATCTACAGAACAGTTGAGAACAGCCCGGTCACCTAAAGTAAACAGTTAAGAGAAATTAATTAACCTGTTCCAAAACAAATACGGTTAAAAAAAATTCACAGGACGACAGCGGATATATTCATCAAAACGACGAAATCTACCATATACACAAACTGTCACAGATTATTCTCGCACACAAGGCAAGGGTTGATTATCCAGTGCAGAGAACCTGGTAATTGCTAAGAATAAGGAAGGTGACGCTGAATTTGTGCATACCTTCTGTGACTGTCACATTGGATGGAACCACGTTGAATGTTATTCCTATTCAATAAAAATCAAGTGTTAATATAATTTGGCAAATCTAAAACCCATTATAATAACTTTACTTAATCCAGTAAATATGAAATTGTCGAAAAAGTAATTGTGTTCAAACGGAAACAGTTTCTTGTGCCAACCTTGTTCTAAATTTTCATCAGATGTTATCAACAATGGCAGGATCATAAGAATCGTAAGGTTCCGCAGTACACTGGTCATGGTGATGACACACGGACACGGCACGGGTGCAATGAGTCACCGAATTAGTTACGGATAATCTCCAAGTGTAAAACCCAACGGCATTGAAAACAGCGATTTCCAGAGTTCCAGCATCGCTGCCAAGTGACTTGTCGCTAGGAACTTGTGATACTGTTCCGATTCAATTATTATGCGTCCCACTAAACTAACTAACCACAAACTCAAAATTACTTGAGTAATCAAACAACACGACAAAACTTAAATGTTGACAATAAATTAATTGAAGAGACAGATGAAGACTTTTCTTTTTTCTAATTTTCTATTTGAGTTGAAACGAGTGGAAAAGTGGGCGTGCGTGGCTGGTAGGCATCTGGAGAAAGAACTTTCTCCATTGATCAATTTCCAAAAAAACATCAAACAAATTTTATTTCAGCGATTAACATAGTTAAAATAATTCTTTTTCGGTGATAAAAGCTTAGCCAAGACGCGTTATTAACTGGTTTGACAATTTAACAACATATTTGAATTAGCATAATTTTGATGCACGGTTTAAGTGATCTACCAATTAAAACTTTTTTATTTCTAACTATTCTAAGTTTTTCATTCATACACCATGAAAACTGAGTTCAAATTAATAGTAATTCGCTAATAATTCCTATAAAAATGAATGAGTTAATTGAATAACTGAGGTTACAATTTATACACTACCGAAATAAATGCCTAATTCTTATAAATTTGAAGTCAACTTTCCCCAATAACAAGAAAAGACTTGGCTGATGAAGCTGAACGGAATGAGTGACCTTGTGATTCTTTGAGCTCATTTACTAGGCACTTACATCAAAGGTCAAATGTCAAAGGTGAACGTTCTACCCAGATTGGTTCCGTCCTAAGGCTCTGTGACTCTGGAGATTTTCCTAAGAGAAGATTCAAGCAAGTGAGTTTGAAGTTCGGAGACGTCTGCCAGGTTGTGGTAAGCCTGCCCAGGGTGCGGGACGGGGACCCCTCTCCGAGAACACCCCATATATTTTGTTAAATGATGAAAATGTCAAATTTAAAAAGGAAAAAAGCTTTGAATGTTTAAAAAGGAGCTTCATCTCATGAAATAATTGAACGTATAAAAAGTGAGACATTCTCCATTTTTTATCCTTCTGATTCCTGCGATTTAAATAAAAATGAATTGAAAGAGGTGGTTTCCGGAAATTGAACGTAGCAGAAGAAAGAAAAATTAAACCGTCCGTAAACTCACCAGGCGTTCAATGCGGGCTTCCAGTGCTTCAATAATTGTAAGGAGTCTCTCTCGTTCAGCGTCATCCAGGATTACCGCGTACACCATAAGTACACCCAGGATAAGAATAAGCCCGAAATTAACTTTCAAAGCTCCCGAGTAGTAGAGTGCCTGACGGCGAATGTTTTCGCCGTCGTAGCGTTGATAATCAAAATTGCCTTCAATATCCTGGATCAGCATGAAGACGCATGCGAATGAGAACATAAGGACAATCTGGAAAGAAGGAAACATAAAATCAGAAAGTTGTCAACTTGAGTCAATTAAGAGTCGATCAATTGAAATCTTAACCGGCCAATTAAAATCATAATCGAATCATACATGTACACAAAACTGTTACAATGGACCCTTACCTTGAAGTATCTGGCCATTTTCTCGAATGTAGTCAATAGTCAATCAGTGTCTAATTTGTAGAATATGAAGATTCTTGAGCGTGACTCCGAGTTGTTAGAATGGAGGTGTGGAATGGAATGGTCAAGGGTCAACTAATGCGAGGGCGCATTTATAACCTTGGCTGCGTAGGCCAAAGGGATGGATTATTTTTCTACCTTATTTAGATTCAGTCTAAACAATGGAAAATTCTTGGAAGGGTTTACCAGAAGGAGGCAAAACCATTCACATTATGAGGCTGACCCAGGGTCGATTCCAGGAAAAGGGCCAAAGCCCTTTGAATTTCTAAAAGACCAACATTTACTGACGAGTTTGCCCTTCCTTGTAGCCTTTGACCTCTCTGACTAGTGGTGATAGACAACAATGGTTTTGAGATACAAGTTGAGCCAAATCGCTTTTACATTCGAGAGTTATTGCACGGCCAACTAGGATGCCTGAGGGCCTTCTTCAGACGTAGTTTACATCTTAGGTCCCCGTGGTTATTGTTAGTTTTCTTAGTAGTTGTTCTGAGCGTCTAAACCTTTTTCTAAAATAATGTCCGCATTCCGCCCCTGCCCAAGGCTTCGGCCTATTTGAACAAAACGTGCCCTTGGAATGCGACGAAAAGCCATGCTCCACAGCACGCGTCCATCCATTGGCAGGCTAGAAATATTCTAAATTTTACAAAGGGAAATTAGGACGTTTTCAAAAATAGAATTGAAAAGACACAAAATCAGTTTCCCACAGTAGGTAGGAACCTACTTTTTAGAAGGCAAACATAAACTTTGGTTTATTGAATCATCATAGCCCTTATTCATTTAACTTATATCGAAATTCTAAGCTGGAGTGCAGCAATGACGCAGCTGAAATCAGTAGAATCAAATCAATTCGCTGGAGAGCGAATGAAATTAAAATCGTAGTTTGACGCAGTGATGAATTTATTTTGATTTATTTTTGTCTAATTCTTAACGTCAATAAAATGGTAGTCAAGAATAAAACGCCTTGGCCTTCTACACTCTTTGCCTCAAATTTGTTAGCATTCTAGCTTATTATCAACTTGAAATAAATTAATGAATGCTCTTACGAATTAATTTGAAATTAGGTACAAGGGCGCAGGGGGTTTCCTGAGTTGTTTATAAAATATTGACATGCTAATATAATTCTGGCATTAATGTTATAATATTACCTCACAGTATCATTTACACTAGAATTTAGCATATAATTTTAAAACAAACGAAATATTGACACTTTGAACTGTGGCCATAAAAATTGAAGCAACTTGGGCCAAGTCCGTGCGGATTTCTTTTTTTTTTACCCAAAAAATTTTGGTTTTGATAGACTGAATATTGACAATTAGCATAAATGATCGAGAAATTGAACTTTTGTAATTCGGGATCACGGAAAGTATTAATTAAAGCGATGTATTTTGGGATTGTGTTAGCGGCTATCGCAGAGCATATCCAAGGTTATTCAATTGTATGCAATCGCAGTTGCAAATCAGTATTTTTTAAACAACTATCATGAAACTGTTTCGACATCCTGCTACGTTCATATTTCACGAAAAAATCGGTTAAGTGTTTTTAGGATGGGATTGTGAGTAATAAACAGTTAAAAAAAATTAAATCTACTTTCCTAACAACGTTCTTATGAAACACAATGGGAGCCAATTGATTTGGAAAATGAATGGGAAAATATAGGGTAGTAAAACCGTTCTCTGAGCTTATGCTTCCATTTTGTAACAAATAAGTATATTAGATCCTCTAAATTATTAAACTTACAGAACCCAGTATCCGGGAAACATCTAATATAAAATAAAAACGTATTTTAACATCTAGCGCAGTCACATTATAAATTAAATAACACACATTAAATAAGTCACGGCGGAAGTGTAGTTCCGCGTAGTGGTGGCAATTGACCTTAAAAATACGAACACCGATGACGTTTTTGAAGAGGTGGGGAAAGTGTATGCGCGTTCCGAATTTCCTCGTGAAGCGAACTTGAGGCGACGTGCGACTTTTGTAAATACGAAAGAACGATGTCAATAACTAATTTATGCAACAATCACAAAAGGAGAAGTTGATCACGGATAGTGAACTAAAATCACGAGGATATTTTTTTAGATTCCTCTTTTGGCTGAGGATCCTTTTCCTCGGCAATACGCGGAAGAATCACCGTTGTAGTTGAATTATGTGGCTCTACTGTCGAGACTGTAACGGCCACTCGACTCCCATCGACGGAAGTATTTGGACTGTTCGACGCACTAGTCGTAGATTGGGGAGATGAAATGGTCACCTTTGGTGTTCCAGTATTTGTACAGAGTGGAGAAATTGCTTTAGCCTCTCGTACCACTCCCGTGTGCCTGTCTGGACTTAAAGCTCTGCGCAGTAGCGGTGATGCAGGCTCTGCTTTCTTCGTACGAGTAAACGCAGTTTTGGGTGAGACAGACATGGCGAGTGGACTTGGTGAAGGTGTACGAGTTGGTGAAGATGAGACTGGGGAGGGTGAGGGTGTTCGGGCAAGTGGACTTAGAGGGTAGTGTCCCACTGACTTTCGGCGTGGAGAATTAATCTTGTTTGACGTATGATGATGATGAAGTTTATGCTTGAGTCCGTGGAGGCTTGACGGACGAGGAAAGTGCGTTCCACTCTCAGGTGAGCTCATTGGACTTGAGTTGGGAGTTGACGGCGGTGAGCGCTTTTGTTGCGAGAGACTAAGTTGTGGTTGAGCATTTTCCACTGCGAGGGATTGAAAGCTTCGACTAGGAGTTAAAGATGTATTTCCAAGTGAAAGTCGCAGCGATGAACCCTCTTGCGAAGTACGTTTGCTACTCAATGTTTTCAAAAATAGTGATTTTCTACGTTTGTCTACCGATTCCCTCTTCTTCCTTCCCTTCGCCGGGGAACGCACCATTTTGGATTGTCCAGGCTCTCTTCGTCGCCCACCCGCTCGAATGGACGTATTCTCGAGTGGGGTAGCGCGAAGGGTTACCTGGTCGCCTCTTAGAAGTAAATGAAGCACCTGTGTATGGAGGAGACCTTGAGTGGACTCTCCGTTAACCTGGAAATAAATAAATTATATATTTTCAACAATTAATGTTTATTACATCCTTTAAAACTCAAGGAATCCGGAGCCCAACTCAGTTTCGATGGCCATAGAAGTGTAGAAAGCGTAAAACCGAATTCCATATCGAACTGTCGAACGTTGGTTAGGTAAAGGAGCGAAACCGAAAACTTAGCCTCTCCAGCTCCAAAATTTGCAAAATTTTTATAGAATTGAGCTGGAAAGTCGTGCGGAGCGGTCTTTCTCGTCACAAACTGATTCTGGCTAAAATCAAGTCTTTGGCTAGGAAATTCAAACTGAATTGGGTTTCGATGCCTTATTAGCCTCTCCAGCTCATGCTTAAAAATTTGCAAAATTTTTGTAGACTTGAGCTGGAAAGTCGTGCTGAGCGATCTTTCTCGCCACGAACTGATTCTGGCTAAAATCAAGTCTTTGGCTAGGAAATTCAAACTGAATTGGGTTTCGATGCCTTAACTTTTCTTTTAAACACTTTTAATACAAGTTTAACAGATTACAAAACATTTAAACGGTTTGGGCTTACCTGAGTAATGAGATCACCAGCGCGAAGCCCAGCTTCAAATGCAGGACTATTTTCCACCACATCTTTCACTAGGTGCTGGACAGTGTAGACATTGGAGTCTCCAAAATAAACACGGATCGCTCGAATCGTAAAACCGAAGCCTCGAGGTCCTTTACGAATTATGATAGGGGGCTTGAGACTGTTACAGAGATCTCTGGAAGGGGAACTATCTCTTGAACTCGCTGAGCTTGATCCTCCACCTGGAGATGCGACAGCCGCAACTGGGGCAGATAGCGTATAGGACGCGTCGACGGCATCTCCTGGAATTTGAAGAGAAAGGCCAAAAGCGGATCGAGATTGCTTCATGCTGAGTGGGGAATTGTTGGGAGTGGATTCGTTAATTGGGACTGGAGGGGACTTAATACTGTGATTCCCGTCTTGATGTTTTTCAACCCAGGACAACTGACTATCTGGAATTGTGGAAATGGAGAAGCGTGGAAGTGTTTCTCGCCCTCTCCTTCGTCGTTGTAACTGAGGAGACACATCCTCACTTGATGACTCCAATGCGCACAATTGACTTACAAGCTTTCCAGTAATTGATTTACTAGCAGTTTCTACCTGAACTGAAGGAGAACTAGTTTCGACACTTGTGTTGAGGACAGCCGAAGTATTCGTTTGATCTTTCGACCCATCACTTCCAGTTTCACTTGAGTCCAGAGACTCTATGCTTCCGATTTCAGACAATTTGGACTTTCGCTGATTATTTCGATACTCCTGGGAACATGAGGAGAAACCAAATTCATTGTCATCTGAGACAACACTATCTTCTAGATCCAATTCATGATGATAACGGTCAACTCGAGCTGAGAACAAAGAAAAACAAACTCAGTGTTAAGCTCAGACAAAAAGATAACACAATTACGGATTCTGCAGAAAACGAAAACTTACTGTCAAAATACGACGTGTCTTCGTCGTTTTCCAAATGTGGCACAAATTCTACTTTTTGACGCAGCAAAGAGTTCCAATCCAATCCCTGGAAGTATACATGTTCTTTGACGTCTTGCGCAGAAGCAGTCCCAAGGCGGTCCCGTGGATTCTGCTGAAGTAAAGCTGTTATGATGTATTTTGTATCACTTGCAACTGGCCAATCTTCATCAGATGGCCACTCAATATCATCTGCAAAGTAGCAAATCACCAATCATATTAACAAAAATAACAAACTTTCGCACGTAATTCAACAAGCCGTGAGTACGGATTTTCGCTAATTTTTCGATTTCCGTAAATTCAATCTTAAAGCTATCTCAGCTTACCATTAACGGTATGCGCAAAAAGTTCTTCCGGGGTATCTCCAAAGAATGGAACGCAACCAACAATAAACTCGTACAAAATGATGCCCATTGCCCACCAATCCACCGGTTTCCCGTAGCCTTGCCGTAAGATTACTTCCGGAGCAATGTATTCCGGGGTTCTGAAAATAAATATTTTTAAAAAAAACTTCTAGTGACTCGATTCATTTCAGCCTTAAATCCATAACCTAATTTTGTCAAATTCAATTTTACACTCCAATTCTGATTACCGCTTAAACGCCAAAAACCCTCATTATTTTAACGTAAATTGAAATAAAAACTCTCAAGTCTAGGCTTACACACTGACGCTAGTTACACATAAAATCAATACCTAAACCCAAGTGAACTACTTAATTGATTCAATTTCGTGTGCTACTACCAGACAATGTTCACTCACCCGAAAACTTGTTTGTCGGAGAACTGTCTCGTTTCTCGATCAATAAATCCTTCGTAGAGATTGGTAGCCACTGCAATTAAATTATCGAGTGATTGATGACAATGCTTTCAAAGTATAAGTGATAAATGGGAAATTGATGGGGTGAAAAAGTTTTGAAGGTGATGTCGACTTGACCTTACAACTAAAAGTAAAACTAAGAGACTTAAGTCATAGAATGGCCATACATGACATCAAGCCAACTTTGCTAAGACCAAAGTCTGTCAATTTGATATGACCCAGCGCCGTGATGAGAAGACTGAAATGGCAAAGTAAGAGGGACGACATTTTATAACTCAGAACCTGGGAATGACGGGTAAAAAATTAGAAATTACTTGTCAGGTTTCAAGTCCCTGTGAACAATGCCATAGCTATGAAGGTACTCAACCGCCAATACTGTTTCTCCAAAGTAGAATCGTGCCATATCGGCTGGAAGAGGTCCCATGCTCTTTAGAAGTGTCGCACAGTCTCCGCCCTCAACATATTCCATTACCAGGCACAAATGCTTCTACATTTGTGAAAGCATAAAATTTAATGTTTTTCAATATCCAGACGTATTCCAAAACTTTGTTGTCGTACTCACCTTTGTCTCAAAACTACAAAACATGCTGACGACAAATGGATTGTCAGTAAAGCTCATTATATCCCTCTCAGCAAAGACTTGTTCAACCTGATTCCTGAGCATGAGATTTTGCTTATTGATCTTCTTTAGAGCAAAACGTTGACGACTCTCCCGGTTACGCCTACAAAGACAACAGAGGAATTTTCATACACTACTCAGTATAATTTGAGTTGGGTGACAAGGATTAAGGTGATATCCCTAGTATTTCTGGTAGAGCATAAAAGTTAGAGCTCACACTAAGTAGACGGCACCATAAGCACCATTGGAGATGAGCTTGACAATCTCAAAGTCTTGTTCCGATGGTAGAGAACTTCTTTTACTTGCTTGATCACTACTTTCATCCCCAGGCCTTTGCTCACTCCCACAACCACTCGAACTTTCACTCAAACTTTCTCCGCTTTGTGTACTAAGCTCTTGCTGAAGTTCTGAAAATAAAAGGTTAATCAAACTCTCATTGACGCTCCGTTGGTTCATAAGGTTCAAAAAGAAAAGAAAAGTTGAGGAGCTGATGGCAGGCTCTTAAGAAAAAAAAATATGTGTTACCTGCTATAGGATCTCGATTCAGCCCTAATTTACTGATAATATATTGGGGAATGTCAGTTTTTAGGCCTTGCGTGCACTTGGCCTGTCCTTCTGCCTGTTCCAGCAGATGATAAAATTCTTCAGGATCAAATTCGAGGCACTCCAGGAGCCTAGCTGGACGGGAAACCATGAGCAGAAGTTTCTTAATGAGGCTTGTCAGGTAAGCTGCAGCCTCCGGAGACTTTTCCTTCGTTTCACTTAGAAGTCGCTCTAGATTCTCCGACATTTCGTAAAAGTATCTACTCGATATAAGTTTCTCTTGGGCTTTGAGTAAGCAATCCCTTCCCATTTCAATCACTTGGTGATGAACAAATCTTGCAATGGCAATTGAGTCTGGAGTTAACTTTTCACAGCCACCGCCTACGCTCTCCAGTGTCTCATTCTCCAGGATAAATGTTTTCAGCTTGACTTCCATTTGTTGTGTTGCCTGCAGACATTTAATGTCGTCATTAGTGGTTCATTCGTCACATTTCTCAATAACGTGACTTGACACTTAATTCACGACATTAAGGAAATCTTTTATAAATATAACTCTTTGTTGCCCATAAATCAGTATAAACTGGAAAAAAAACTCTCACAAACTGCTTTTAAAGTAAATAGTTTCTGTTTTCGCAATGATGCACGAACAAATCTAAAAATGTCAAGTGACGAAAATAAAGCTAAAAATTGTGGGCTCTCATAACTTTGACCTTGCTCGTCAAAATTCATATTTGAAAAGGTTAGATTCAAATGTCTACAAAATCGTCCACAAAACTGGAGAACACCGCTCTACCGACTGCCAATGGCATCATCACAAATGACATTTTGAAAAATTCATTCTCTCCAATGACGTTTCAAGAATAATATAGTAATCGATAAACAAAGAAATAGAGTACGAGGCTTACCTTTGGGAATCGTTCCTTGTACATCGTGTTCATGAGTACGATCTCATTTTCAATGACAGGTGAGCGTATTGGACTACTGGCAGGAACAGAATAATAGAAACAAAATGTTAAAAAGTCAGTCAGCAAAACTAAACCAAAGCATCTACGAAAGTCCAATGCTTTAAATTTTATTAAAGTTGCCAATGTGCCAACCTTAATTGGCAAATAATGCAATTGCAATTATATATTTTAAAGAGAAAATTGTTTCGTTCTTACTCTAGCGTAGCAATGCATAGCCATGCCAAACTGTGTGAGCCAGCGTGAAAGTATTCATCAAAAAAGAAATATAAGATAATCTCATTACTCAAGACAAGTTTAATTACTCTAAAACTTAAAGAGATCTCGCAGAAGTTGTAAATTTCCGAGTGATCATTCATATCGGACTTTGTTTGTAGGCAGCAAGAAATGAAATTAATTAATAATTTCTATAACTCACTCTCTAAAATAAATTTTTAGTAAAATTTATGAAACGCTTCTACATTTTTAAAAAGTAACTAGTAGCTAGCTAATATTATTTTTGTAATTGAATTAGCCCAGTCAAAAGGGATTTTAAGTTTATTTCATCTATAAAATATCGAATTTAAAAAGCTTTGAATCCTGCTCATATTTGCCAAAAAAAAAGCTCGCCTGGTATTATTCTAAAATCCTGATGCCATTTCTCCCTTTTATAATTCGCAATCAGTATTCAATGGCACATTGCTTAAACCTTGTGAAGCCTATAAACCATGAAACTAAACTTCATTAAAATACAAAAATAAATCTGGAAAACCAACTTATGAATAAATACTTAGTTTGATATTAGAAGCCAAGGAAAATATGATTTCCATTTCTATCCGCCTAAATTATTCGTCAAGTTATTTAGACTCTACTTTCCCCCTCATTTGAGAGTAATTCACTCCTAGGATGGATTCACTCCGACTCCCGAGTCGAGAGTTAGTCAAATACCCGGGAATTAAATTATTTCCTTTTAAGTTCTTGGAAAATGCCGCTGGCTTTATGCTTTCCAGAATATAGAAAGTACCTATCTTGTTCTATTCCATTCAAAATGATGTGAAATCCATCACACGACCAGCACCGCTGGCCCTTTTACTCCCACCATAGTGAAATAGTCCCATAATTAAGTTTCCCTAAATTATGCATAATGCTTTTAGAAGTGTTCTTTCCCATTTAGTGGTATTTGAACCTCATCCAATCAGATTTTGAATAAGGCCGCGTAGCTTTATGTTGCCTGCCATTGCCATGACAAAGCGTGGGAGAATAGCACGTGGGAAGTGTCATACCACGACTTACATATCCTACAGTTTACGGCGGCCTGTGCCTTTCAACACTAACTACGACAACCTCAAGCCTATAATTTCTCATTTGTTTTCTGATCTAATTATCTTTAAATTCACTTCTCTAGTATTAGTCAAGGGTTGCCGCGTTGAGCCGCTTCGGCGGAGAATCGCCAAGCGATTCAGGTATTCTCCTTATCTATCGATACATTTGCACCGCCATTTTCGGCCCGAACCCGGAGTTCGGGCGGGCGGTGCCAAGGTTTTTCAACCCTAGCAAACGTATTTTAAGGAAATCGAAAAACCTTGAAGATGAATGAGGGTTTGATTTAAAAAAAAAATCAAACAGCTGCTATGTAACATATATGTAACATTTCTAATTTTTAGAAAAATCGAGTTTCCACCACGGTCCGACCCATAACTTTGTCCAGGAATTGAACGTGGGAAAACCCGATAGTTAGAAT
>JABASL010000075.1:0-32633 GCA_019775825.1 Neanura muscorum | reverse complement strand
GACAGGCCCAACAACTACTAACTAACAACTCAGAAGCCAAACTTATTGGAACAAAGTGACTTATTACCAGCTAACTGGTCTAGCCCTTAAAGTTAGGGTTGGCTTCAATAAGGCTTCACCAACGTTACTTCCTAATTCGTCAGCAGCAAACACGTCACTCCAGACTCCAGGCACGTCAATCCAGGGAACAGCGATCGCAACTTCCATGGTTCCGGTTTATGGTTTCAAAAATTTTTATTTGCGAATCGGTCGAGGAGACTTACCACCGGCCCTTCAAATGAATTTCAGACAATTCGATTTTAGCTTCCTCAGAAGCCCTTGAACATACTAACTGAGTACAATTCCAAAGCCGTTGACGGGAAACCAGCAAAAAGCCAATGCATTTTATTTTAACTAATTTACAGTACTAATTTACAGTACAGTAGCAAAGTTAAAAAATATTCCATATAACGGGCAAGACAAAACTTTAATTCTTGAGTAAATGACTTTGTGACTTCTGTATGTTGTCCAGTTGAGCTTTGGAGAACACAGGATCAAAGATTTAAGATTAATTAATAATGGGAGTGGACTAGTGTACCTGGCTAAGCTCAATTCTCATCTTGGAGGATGACAATAAATTATTCTCTGTAATTTATTTTTAGGAGTTTCAATTAATTTCAGATTTTGCTTCTTCATAAATGGGAGTGGTCACTTTTGGAAACCCGTTTGAACAAATTTCAATTCTGTTACGAGTACATAAAATGCAACACCGAGACCTTGTCTACTTTAGTGTATTCACATCATGGTTATAACGGCAGGATTTGTTGAAGCAATTTCCTGCAGACAAAGTTCAACTTAGATTCAGGTTTCGTTTCAGCTTCAAAACTTTTTTCTGAGAAAGAAGACAATCGAAGGAGAAAGTTTTCTTTCTAAACTTGAGAGTCTCCAAAGTGAAATTATGGACTAGAATTTAATGGGAGCTTGAATCGGAATTAGAGGAGACATGTCAAACTTAGTTGGCAACAAAGTTTTTTTTTATCCTTTTGGCAAACTTTTGGGTGGTATCCATCCAATAAGTGTAATTGAATTAATTTGAGTGTTTCCTAGCATGTGGAATGCAACAAGTTTATCTTATTTAGAACTTTTGAAAGTGTGAGATTTGAATCTAAAAAAAATGGAATACAAGTGTTGCGTTGGCTAAAAAGTTTTGGTTGGCATAAGGGGAAAAATAAGAGTGTCGTGTCGTCGTGCGGTTCTATTGTTATTTTAATCCAATTTGGATTTGCTACCCTCTAATCAAACCCAACCGAAACTTCTTCGTCTTTTGCTGAAGACGAGGGAAGATTGGAGGCATGTTGTTTGTGGAAATTAGGACCTCATGTATTATGCAACCACTTTTCACTTGTTCAACTTCAAATTGATTCGTTAGAAGCAAAACACGGACAGAAGACACCATAGAACAGCGATTCGTCCATTTCAAAAATGCTGAGGCAGTTTGCCCTAGATGCCCATTCAACTTCAAATTGATTCGTTAGAAGCAAAACACGGATTGAAGACACCATAGAACAGCGATTCGTCCATTTCAAAAATGCTGAGGCAGTTTGCCCTAGATGCCCAGACGGTAGGAAAAGATGAGAATATTGATTGGATCTTCACAGGTGAGAAGCTTCACAAATTTTTAGATGAGACGAGAGACCGGAATCAATCAATTCAGAAGCAATGAGGCGAAACGGTTCAACGTTCAAGGTAACACAAAAAAATCTCAATTTTTTTCCATAAGAAATCGAGCATACCTAAGAGTAGTGCGCTAGGAGTTAACGTAGTTAAATTTTTTGGTACTAATTCTGCTCGCGTTTTCAAAATTCAGTAAGATGCTTAAGAATTTTGCGCTAATTGGATGGTTTTAGTGGTCCAACAGGAAGGCCAGAAGCTAGAGAGACGGAGATTGCTTTGAGAAGGATTTTTACCGATAATTAGCATCTTTTAAATGAAGGAGTGTGAAGTCTGGAGCACGTAATAAAATGTGATCTAAATTTGAAATGGAGTTTAAATTGAACAGAAAGTGTAGTAGGAGAACTTTGATGTTGTTGCGGGGCGTTGTAAATAATTTCCTAGTTGGATAAAAATTAGGCCGATGAATGGAAGATGACATGATCCTGAGAGCAGCGTCTCTGTTAAATTGGCGTCCTGCTACTGCTTGCTACTGGTCTTTTCCTGTTTCATTTTTCTGGGATGTTGAATAATTAGGAATTGAATTAAAAGGCATGATTTGGTCCTCTTTCGTTGTTACAAGGTGCAGGGAACCGAGGAAATGGCGATTAGACAACGGAAGTCAGAAATGAAATCAAAATTACCTTTTGCAAATCTATGTAACTTTGTCATGTCAGTGCTAACAGAGCGTCCTTATTCGTAAACCATCCGTTTCTCCCTTGTCGCTATTTATATTTGCCAAAAATCAAATTTGCAGAATCCCCTTGCACACTTCTTGGCTAAATTTTTGCAATTTTTCAATTGTGCAATACTTTTGAATCGGCATATGTTCGCTTTGTTGTTGAATCGGCCACGAACTGTTCCAAACGTTTGTTTTGCTATCTACGAGCACGACCCGAGTAACATTCAGTTATTTACGCCTGCAGCAGAATTATAGAGAGCATCTCGGTTATTTTGTTATGCGGTCGTCGGTGCGCTTCAACGATCGAAAATGCGTTTTCACCAAAATGGCTCCGAACAAAATTCGTTCGATAGCCTTGCGAAATTAAAATGTGAAGGGCTTGTGGAAAAAAGGGATTTAAAGCTGGCGTACAAGTTTAACGATAGTTACGATGAATTAACAGCTATTACAAAATTGCAAATTCGTGTTAAAAATTTGTCAACATTTTTTTTTTAGTTTGTGTAAAATGTAGTTCGTAATGGTTTTCAAAATCTGCCGATTTCGTGTAACGTTCTGTAAGGGAATGACGAAATGAGCCCTGTTTTCTCGCTTTTTGTTAAGGGATCGGATCGTAAATCCAGGTGTTGAGGATGGGAGGTCACCAACTGTCAGAAAGGGGACTTAAGAGGTCATTGCGAAAAGGAGGTTTCTGAAGAATGGTGGCTGGGGACCCAGGTGTGTTGAAAATAAAAGTGTCACGCCGAATGGAGGTATTTCATCATTCATTCCTTTCTTCCTTCCCTACATGTAAAATTCTGGAGGAAGGGGACAGGAAAGCCAATGCTAGGATGTCCACTCTTCCGCTGCGCTGTTACGCTACCTTTGAGTGACAGGGAACACGACACAATGGAAAATGACGATGCGAGGTAGGGCGAGATTCCCACAGTTGCCATGGGGACGTCATTAGCTAATGAACTTTCCTTCCTGCACGGTACCACCACCACCAGATCTTCTGGCCAGAAGAGCTCAGAAGCCGCCGTCAAGATCATCATCACTCACCTTCAATTACATTGACTTTCCTCCCACCACCGTGCTCAGAGACTGAGAGCGTCTTCTGGCTTGAGATGGAAACTATTTTTTGATTCGGCTTCGAAGGAAGGTGAGAGACTTGAGGGCGACAGTATCTTCATCAACATCTTCATTTTTCACACCTGAGAATTCCAGGGACATTGGGCAACGGCAAAGCATTTCTCACGCTCTCCACCACGAGTTACTCAAAATCTGACTCACTCGGCTGGGGATGATTTTTTTTTTCAAATCATCTATCTATCAATTTGACTCTTGTTTAAAAATTAAATGTGAGGAAATTAATTTAAAAATTGACGAATTGTGACTGACAAAACCGCCCTAAAGATGATGTCTTTTTTTTTAAAGACAAGTTGGTTAAATCACTTTGAAAGGGTAAATTTAGTAATGCGAATACCGGCATTCGAGGAGAAAATTCCGACATGCTAAATTGAAATTTCAAGAAAGGGTTACAGAAACGCGTTGTCGTCAACTTTTCTCTGGTAGCGGGAAGTTTTCACTTTGTCATTCGCTTGGGGCTACTTTATTATTCTGTAAATTGTAATTGGTTTAATAAAAAGAGAATTTGAAGGACTTTAGAATAATTAATTTAATGTAGTTAATAATTAGAGAGACGATGCATCCTTATTTTTCGCTATACAGATAGAAATAAAATGACGTTAATCAAGATTAATTTGTAGTTAAGTAGCCGATAACTCGTATACACACAATTTCAAAGTTGTAGTTATTTTTTTGTTATCAAAACCTGGACTGTACAGGAGGCATTTATGTTCGGTGGAGACTATTTTCTTAACCTTTGAACTCTGGCATAATTGGGGATTTTTTTTAAGCCAACGTGACATCCACTTGCAATTAACAGCAACTTTTTAGTGCGTTAAGTGGATCACTTTTAGTAATACTGATTTAGGTTATTTCCCGTGTCAGGGGTCAAGGGAGAGAGACTCAAAATTTGTACAAATTGTAAACTGAATAATAACAAATTTAAATGATGGAATACCACCGGGGAGTAACTTATAGCAGTTGATTGATAATTCCGGCGACACTGAAACACCTTGATTAGTTTAGCCCTCAATTATAGGCGTTAATTAGCCGTGGTTAATCACAGAGTAGGCGTGTCTGCTGGGGAACGACCTTTTGACCTTTTAGTCTCCGTCCTCCTCGTCCTGCGTGGCATAACCCTGAGGGGGATGTGTTGGGTGGGTTGGAGGTGGTGAGCGGTCATTTCTATTAGACCAGGCGTAGAAGTATTCCTTCTTGATTGACTAATAAGAGAGAGAGAATGAGAGTAATAATAAGCCTTGGTGGGTGTGATATGAACAAGATTTCGTGGCGGGTTTTTTTTTTTTGGTGGGGCAAGAGTTTGTTAGTAGATAAGTTTTAGGTGGGTGATTACAAATTGGTTGGAATAATTGGGTTTCCTACCATGTCTGATGGGGAGGGAGCTCCATATTCCCCTTTGACATAGGGATGATGTGGTGGTCCAGTATGATTGTGATGGAGCGGGTGATGGCCTTCTAGTGAAGAGGGATGGTGATGTGAGGGTAAGTACATGGTAATCATATTCCGGAGGTCACCGGCACTTGTCGGAGGTGGATGGTGAGACGGATGATGCCCGTAATCGTGGCGTACTTGGCCAAGCTTCGCGGCGGCCATTATGTGAGGTGGTGGGCTCATGAGGTTCTGCTGTGAGGATGAGGAAGTGGATGACCCCGGGGGTGAGTGGATATTATTACTTGTGGAATTATTAGTGTTATGATTCGCTAGTGATGAGTTGTTGTTGTTGTTGGATGTAGGTGACATTGCCTCCTTGGGGGAAGGTGACACACTAGAACCTACACTCGAGACTGAGCCCATTGATTGCATGTAAGGAGAGGGAGCATTGTTGGTGGGGCCACCCGAAGTCCCACCACCGGAGGATGATCCCACTGGCGTCGTCGAGGAGGCATACATAGCGTAGGAGCCGTTGAGATATGGGGAGGTGGACATAGAAGAGGCGGCCGGACTCATGTCGTATCGACCGTACATGCTAGGATTCATGTAACCTGGAACCAAAATAAAATTACAGTTTATTCTTAAAAAATCGACAACGAACTTTTCCTTTGGTTAATTTGTTTGGAAACACTCTTGAAATTAATAATTATTTCTGATCTTTTGTTCGAATTTTTAACGCTGACAAACAAATGCAGAATAAATTTCTTCAGTTTCTTGAATTATTTTACTTCATCAACTTCAAGTTAGTCAAGCCGATTTTACATTTTTTGTTAAGCTAAAAAGTTAAGGTTTTTAGTGGATTTTTATGGTTTTGGGATTTAGTATTTAATTTACGTACCTCCATAAGCTGATGGATCTCCCATAAGAGCGTATCCATTTGGCATGTAGCCATTGATTGCCTGGTGTGAATAGAGATCTCGTGCATTGAGATTATGGTGCGCATGCGTTGGGCCATGGTTACTCAAGGAGTGGTGATGATTAAGACTGGAGGTCACGGGACCAGGGCCATTTCTGCCGTGGTCCAGATGTGGACCGTTTGAAATTGGACCAGAGCCACTGCTATGGTGGCCATTGGAACCGTTTGAGCCTGGGCCACTCATGATACCATCGCCGCTACTGCTACTCCCACCCCTTCCACCGCCGCCACTACTACCACCGTGCCCATGAGCACCGCCCCCAGGACCGTTGAGTGGGTACTTATCTTTCTTGAGTAACGTCTTGGTCTTTCGTCTCGGCCGATATTTGTAATCTGGATGCTCCTTCATGTGCACAGCCCTGAAGAAAGCAGAATTTGGAAATTAGAACCACGTGTCAAAGGTCGCTTCAATGTGTTGTGTCCTCCTGACTCCAAGCACGAAAAATGAAGGGAATTAAGGAAATCAAGGCATATAGCAGCGTCATGAGATAGAAAAAAGCGCTGTAACTATGTTTTGATTGAATTAGGCTTGTGAATCCCCGGCCCTTTTGTGTTGACTTTGTGTCAAGTGCTGTTTGAGTTAGGTTTAATTGAGTGTCGTCTAATTCCCAATAGAGTTAACCCGACTAAACCAATTGAGAAAATGCCTTCCTCTTGGCTCAAGGGATTTAATGAAGTTAGGAATGACATTTATTAGTCTTGTTCTTCACGGAAGGGGGTGAAAAGTGGATGAATGCCAAGAGATTTAACTTCAGGGAAGGGAATCCAGAATGGGATTTAATCAAATGGAAGTTTGATTAATTCTAACTCAATCGCTAGTCACAATGAATTTCAACGTTTCAACCGGAAAAAAACGCACAGTTTTGGTAGTAATTTAACGAATTTCTGGAAACTGGGATAAGTAAACGTAAAGGTTGTTTAGGTGAGCTCATCCAGATTCAAAATATCTTTTAAGTATTATTTCCCCTGATGATTCGGTTGGTATCAACCGGTCAACTTTATTTTTTCCTAAAAAGTTCGATTTGATAGGATTTTGTATCATTTATTATCAGAAGAAGGCTGCTTGTGGTATTCCATCGTTTTTGAATGTTGAACATTTAATTTTGAAATAAAACTAAATAAGTTTTTGGTAGTTCATGAGAAATGTCATAAACTGAATTTCCTTAAATCGAAGTCCTAGGCTGTAAAGTAAATGTTTCTCTTAAGAAATGTCCTTCAGAAAGGACAAATGTTATTCTGCTTGAGGGCTCTTGAGCACTTCTTAATACTTTTCAAGGAACTTAAGAACGAAAATAAATTTTAAATCCTATTTCTCCTGCAGCTTCGATACTACACAGTCAAATTTTGACACTGTTATGGCCCTTGATTGGGCCGAAAGGGTCTAGTTGAAGCCTTGTTACTCTGGCGGCACTGTGATACCTGCTCAAGGGACACTTGAATTGACATGACCCCAAGAAAATTGTTTCCTTTACACACCTTCAAGGTTTTCCCTTTTCTAATTTTATAATTCTAGGTAGAATTCTTTCTTATTTTTACGAATATTGGGAGCAAACACTCAAGAATCCAGCAAAATCCTCTATTTTTTTTTTTCGAATATTCCAAAATAATCAAGTATTGAGTATGTTTTCTTTGGAAAATTTATGGATGGGGAAGTAAGGCAAGGTAAGATTCAAGGCAAATCGAAAAGATAGGAAGACAAATCAGTTATTGGATTTTGTTCTACTTGACTACCGGTGGCAATTATTATAAAGGAAGGTGTAATGAGTGGTAGTGCTAATTAATCAATTAGCTTGTAATCGTGATATAAAGAATTCCATAATTCATAAAGGTAGCTTCATATATTAACCTTCTCTTGTGTCACAAGCTGCAACTTCTGACCCTGTTTTAGTCAATGTCCAAAAATCAATGTCAACGCGAACTCCATATTCAAGGAAATATTGACAAATGAACTGAAAAGGATTTGCTCAAACTTGTAGATAACTCTAGTTTTTAGGGATTCAAAGTTCGACTACAATGCGAAATCAACTGGAACGTAATTTGCGAGCCTTGACCGTGGGAAAAGCACCACAAAATTTTAGTTGGCGTTTTAGTATTTACAAAAGTTAGATGAAAAAGAAAAGTTATGCTGATGAGAAAGCGAGCTGTTTTTATTTGTAACTAACTTCCAAAAAAAATCTTGTGAATACATACATTTCATACCTTAATCTTTTGGCTTCATCAATGAACGGTCGCTTCTCGGTTTCGCTTAACAGTTTCCATTCGGCCCCAAGCCTTTTACTAATCTCCGAATTATGCATCTTCGGATTCTCTTGAGCCATCTTTCGACGCTGACCCCGGGACCACACCATGAAGGCATTCATTGGGCGCTTCACCCTATCCAAATTATTATTTGCAGCACTATTAGAGTTCTTAGGCCCACCGGCCCCACCACCACCATGCCCACCATTATGGGTATGATGCTGATGAGAATTACCACCATGACTTCCAACCGACATCCCATGACCTGGCTGCCCACCGTGCATCATTCCCTGACCTCCGGGCGAAATTGAGTGCGATAGGCCCATTGGCCCACCGGGCGGTGACCTAAGGTCAAGGTTATAAGATGGGTGACTGTGAACGCCCAGTCCGCTGGGTTTCATGTCTTCAATAAGAGTCATGCCACTGTGAGGATGATAGGAAAGGGGAGAGCCAGCGGCTGGGTCAAGTGACGCCGGTAACTCACGACTCACTCCCCAAAGGGACATTGGTCACTTGGGTTTAAAATTGTAAATTTAACACTACACTAAAACCAAACTTACATTCCGAACTCAACCAACAAAATGCTTGACGTTTCCAAAACGGAACAACTTTACCGTCCACCAGCAAATGACAACTTTTGAATTAAAATTATATTTGAACACTTTTGCTCTTTTTTTTAGTAAATTCTGGGTGAAATGTAGAACTGAATGTAGTTACAAGGTTCTTTAGAAATTGTTGTGAGTCACTTGACCTCTGCTAAACTCTTGTTGAATATTGAGACCTTTTGGCCTCTAATCTTAATCTCTTTCTCCACTGTCGAAGTATCTGTTGTCTTATTCAATTGACAAGAGAGCGAGGGAATGGCCTTTGTAAGCTGGGAGAGTGGAACAATTGGTTTGAAAGGCCTTTTCACTCTTTTCATTCCCCTATATGATTTTTCTTTTCAAAGTTTCTCAACCACCGCGATACGAAAGGCACAAGAACCAACAACGCCACGGCCACGGCGCTTCTCCCACCACTTACAACGTTCAAACTTTACAAAAAAAAAATGTTGCTCTGCCGATCTGTCTGTGGATGTATTCAAGTGAAAGCCCTCCTTCGACGCTCCCCAGTTACTGCCCAACTGTCTACTTTCCACCCAAATCCTTTCAATTTCGAGTCCTGACGTCAGAGCAAAGGTGGAGCCAAACAAAGTAGTACTGCCTCTTCAAACCCACCATTTCGTTGAAAACGTTCGTTGAAGTAATATTGAAGAGAAAGACGCTGGAAGCCCCCTCTTTGAATCCAATGAAAGGAGATAGGGCAAAATACCTACACAGACTGAGAGAACGTAACCTGGCAAATTACTTCCCTCACTTCCATTTTCTCCCAATTGATCTCAATTTGCAAATGGCCAAAATTTATTAGCCGTGATTTGCCAGTCCTCCCTAGTTCAAAATTATGATGCACTTTCTCACTAAAAATAAATTTAAACATTAATGGATGACACCTTACTCTTAATTTTTCCTCTCCACTATTTCAATGCACTTTTTAATATTAATTTATTCCAACATTTCTAAACTTTTAACAAATCAAGGTTTCCTCGGCTAGACGCCATATATAATTTCCTATTAAATTTCCCTGCAAAAAATTCATGTTTCAAGGAGGAAAACGGCTGAAGATCTACTAGAAAATTAACATGTTTATTTTTCGATTTTTAAAAACTGGACAAATGTGGGTCATAGGTCGTTCCAAAGCATTGTTGTTTGGAGCTTTTTTGGGTACTTATTGTCTAAAAATTGAATTGAATGTTATCAATTGTAGTGGTTTGTGCTTGTGGAGGTGTTTGTGGTGGTTCATTGAGTTTTTGAGCTATTATTCTCCACTAGTTTAGTAGTAAAGGCCCTCAAACAATTAAATTCCATTGAGAATTTAGTAACAAATGAGGAATGATCCTTAGCTCTGTGCTTCAACACCTTCCAAGCCTCTATTCTTTCTTATATTACAAAAGATGTCCTCAACGATTGGAGGCACAAGCCCCAGCAGAGATGATTCCTTTTGAAATTTTATGAATTGCCTATGAAATGCCTATTCTACATCTCTTTGAACCCAGATGAATAGAAATTGGCAAAATACTGAATGCTCTACACTCAAAAGAATTGAAAAGGATAAATAACAAATCCATGAGTGTTTAGTCTCAATTACAAAGTAAAATTTCGAATAATAAGTCCCGTTTACAAATAAGCTTGGGAAAAAATTTAAAAATGGAACTTAGACCCGGTACATTTAAATTCTATGCTTCTGCATTGAATATCTGGGTAAAAGTTTAAAAGTCAGAGAATGGCATTCATCTTAAGTACTCTTCACAATGTCAACAACTTTTTATAGAGTCACTTTACTACAAAAAGTGCAGAAGAATGTTGTGAAAGAAGGAGATTTTCCTATTTATGACTGATTTCTATTGTAATCTTTTGTTCAACCTGTTTTTACTTGTTTGTAGTGGCACAAACACGAATAAAACACTGCATCCACGATGCATTCATACAATTTTCCTTTTGTTAATCACACTTCTAATATTCGTGTGACTCTACAATGTAAGCGATGAATTTTACGCTAAGACCAAACAGGATTTTGAATTTGCTAGAACTGCCAATTACGTTTTTTTGAATCCCAATTAGTAATGAGAGAAAACTCATCAATTATTGTGGTCATTAGCTTTTTGAAAGCAAGGCAGAAGCTACAAAATTTTATTGTTCATTGAGTTGATGATCTTTTCCTGAATTTTGGTGCATAAAATTGATGATAATTGGTTTGGTAGAGGTGAGCACTGACTCTGGTATTTGCATTGTTTTAATTGAGAATGTATCCACGACCACTGAAAATGAAAATCCTGCGTGAACACACCTTGTGTCTGGTATCAGTATCTGAGGGCAGAAGCAGGGAGGCTGAGAAATCATTAAATCTGATTTATTTGACTAATTTCAAAAGAGAAGGGAAAACAATAGGAATTGAGCCAACCCCCTTCTTCCTCATTTTCAAATATTTCAAGCCAAGGAGGCTTTTAATCAAAAGCTTGTTAACAGGTAGAAAGTGATGATGGGAAGCAAACATTCACAATATTTTGCAAGAAAACTTTGCGTCAAGATAGCGTCAGCAGGTTTTAAAATTTTCAACTAAAAAGGCTAATTAAATAAATTTCAAATGTTTAAAAATTTATTGTAACAGTACTTAGCGAATTCACGTTTTAACAATATTGAATAATAATAGAATTTTGATTTATATTTATTTTTTTTTAATTCTACTGAATTTAAAAAAAAATTACAAAAAAAAATTATACTGCACTGATCATTTGTTCAAAATTATTACAAAGAACCTTTATAAACCAAGTTTTTTAATCGTAATATCCAAAATTCCTAGTTTAAAACTCAAAACAAATACGAAAGACATGACGTTTGATCTAAAAAATTTTAACGGCATTCGACTAACTTATTACATCATCATATAAATGTTTTTAGAAGTGAATTTAGAAATTGCAAATTGACATTATCCGACGCAGTTTTAGGACTATAAGTAAACCACGACTCGGCCGTCCATTTTGGTCGATGTGAATTTTGTGGTACTGTCATCAGTTGTAACCCTAAAGAGATCTCTTGTCCCCGTCGTTGTCGTCGTGCCTTGATGGATGAGATGATGAGGCTTGCTTTTGTATTGATGTCGTTGTAAGCTAATGGTTGGTTCGGTGGTGTTGCAGAAAATTTGGAAATCACAGTTAGACTGGGGTCCATTTTGACATCTCCTTGTTACGCTCATTTCTTTCCGAATTTAGTGTGAGAGCGGGGTAATCAAGGGCAGCATCGAAGCTCCCTTACAATTCTGCAACGAAAGGCTTTGGGTTTTAATCTTACCATTAAATCTCGTTCACATTTCCTTAGTAAAAGCGAATCATAATGACAAGCATATCCTTCTAATACGCATTTTTTTTTATATTCTCAGATTCTCCTTAGTTTCACTGCCGAAAACTGTAAGCATAGCAAAGGGCCCTTAAGGCCTCTCTTAATTTTCCAACAATTTCTTGTCAATGGATTCAAGTCGGAAACGAAACCCCATGGAAAGGTGAACCCTTCAGGATATTATTTTTGAGGAGAATTTACAAACAGGAGGCTTCGACGAACGAAGCAACTTCATCAAGCTCTGCACAACATCGAAATAAAGAGAAACTTCTATTGAGAAAGTGCAGGGAACCAGAAAGAAAATAGCCTTCGAAGTTTTTGAGTCCCTTAAGAAAAACTGAAGGCTCCGTTTCGGTTACAAGAGAGCCCTCAGGTAGGAATTTGAGAGTAGCTCCTATTTTTCTTTGTACGCATTTTCATTCATTTTGACCAGGTGAGGGAGCGAAGGGACCCTTAGAAGTAGCTGCAGCGATTTGGAAAGGTAAGTAGGAAGGGACGACAGGCACCAAAGGACCTAAATCCCTTTCCGCTTGTTATTTTTGGTAGACTTCAGATGTCGGATTAAAATGCCAAGGGACCCAGTAGCACCCCTCGGAGCAGGAGCAGGGCCCACCAGGCAAAAAAAAGGTCACCAAGCCCTGACAATAGGTGGAATTTTTAGAATGGGAAGAGAGAAATGGTAGACGTTGCGGACCCTCTTCCCGGAGAATGTTCAAGGGTCCTTTTTGTAGGAAACCGAACTTTCGTAGCTTCTGGGTTCCTGAGGGTTCTCTAGCGACCAACAAAACACATCCCTATCCCATCACTCATTATTACGAGAGAGCTACCATTAGGGGTAGGTGAGGCTACGGTTGATGCTTAGAGAAGGGTGAGACTATGGGAATTTTTTCGGAGATTTCTATAAAGGGTCCAAGTGGTCTCGAACAGGATTTTCTCCCTTCTTTCTCCTAGAAGGGATGATGGGGCCCCTTTGCGAAACTTGAGGTCCAGGTGCAAGTTGAAGCTCGCCTAAGTATAGCAGGATTGGAACACAATCCAAACTCCAATCAGTTAGTCCTTGATTTCCAGCATGTATGCCACCAAGTACAAATAAGGGAAATCAACTAAATCGGGTAGTAGAAATGCGTCGATGCCTCCGCCATTGCAGGCAGGGATTTCAAAATTACCACGACAATGGAAGTATTGCAGCATCCGATGTAACTGGTCAGAAGGACTGGGGTTCCGAAGCAGCTGCCTCATTTGCTTTTCTTTTATGATTTCTGTTGTGGGTGAATTTTTTTTTGAAGCAAAATTTTGGTTTTTATTTCTGGTTTTATTAATAACTCACTTCGAGTCCTTCACATTTTAATTCTACCAAAGCTCTCCTATATAAATTTACCTGCATTATTTTTGCTGTTTTTACCTGCAGTTATTTAAATCAATCGAATCAAATATAAGAAGATTAGAACCATTTTTTTTTTTTAGAAATTCGAATTCAAAGTCAAGGGATCAAAATCCATTGTCACTGGTATAACCCTCATTAGAGTTCTAAAATATCGGATTTTAATAAAGTCCCTGTTGGCCCTTAGAATATGGCTCCCCATAACTAATCGATGAGAAGCGGAAGGGAAATTATTTACATTCAACCCTACGAGGCGCTTGTCATTCTGAAATTAGAAGTAGAGCGCCAGAGCGGGGTAAAAAACTTTAGACTTCATGCTGGATATCCCCAAATTCAGTATTCAGCATAAGGTGCAGCATTATATAGATAGTGTCATTCATTGTTTTATTTTTCAGCGCTCGAGGTGAATGAAACGCTACCAGTGTCAAAATATTTCATCTCAAAGTATCGAAATTAATAATACATGAAAATAGTAATGCCAGTAAGAAAAATCCTAAATATAAAGCCGACGAATTTGCTAAACTTGGTACCTTGTGTTTCTGTAACTCCCATGCGATTTCCAGCTTTTTTATTCGAGTCGAGAGATTTCTGACGGAGGCTACTGTTATTAGGTATGTATCTGATTGTAGATCACTTGGGTGGATTTTAGGAGCACCGGAAGTTAAATGGAGGAAATGCCAAAGGTGTGGTCAAAGAGTACCGGAACTTACATCCAGGCAGAATCAGATTTGGCAGTAGAGATTTGGGAAGTCATGATGCAGCGTACAGGAGGAAACAGGAAGAGTGTAGATCACGCAATCGAGTCCTAAATGACAATTAAATAAGTCTAATGAGACAAACTGACTAACTCTGCATGACATCCAGCCAAAAACACACTCAATTCAATCACGCCAAGTGTCAAATCGGGGTCATCCTATATTCTCTCCCTCAAACAGCTCCATAAATTTAAATGTAAATAAAATGATGCGAAGGTACTTCTGGAATGGATACCATAAGTACCCTACCGTGGGAAACTTTTGATCCTGCGTTGTATTCCTAATTGGGACTCGGGCTAAAGCTTAAGTTTCGTACTAAAAAGTACATAAATTCCCCTTCCAGCTCGCCCTCAGCTCGGCCAGGTTAATGTAGTTAATAGAGAAATGAAAAATGAAATATCCTTAAGCCATAAGCTTAACTGCCACTACTGCTCAAATAATTTTTCTTAAGCATCCTTAACATCTTTTACATCTTCTTTTGGTGAAGCCTATTCATAAAAGCCCATCAAGCCAGATTTTTATCAGCCACAAATTAAGAGTTCCAAAAGCTTCATATGAAATTCGCTCCGAAGACCTTGCTCTAAAATTTCTTCCTCAATCTAAAAAAAATCCAAGTTAAACGAAATCTTTCCAAATTCCAGAATTTGTCATTCTGAAATTCTGAAATTCATGTTCGAATTTGTCACCTAAGCCCCAAGAACCTATTTCCTTCAGAGGAAATAAAACGAACGGATAAGGAAAGTCATAATAAACTAAATTTAAAGTGTGTATTTTTGAATGGCGTGAGGTTATGTCAGCAGATTTTATGTGTTCAACTTCTCATGAAGTCTGCCTGGAGAGAGCGTTAAATGTCAGAATTGGCCCATTCCACTTACTAATAATTTTACTGTGATGGAGGCAATAAGAAACTGGAAATTGTCCTATTGTTGTAATAAAATTTGGAAATGAGGAGTCCCTTGACACCAAGTACCCCATCATATAGCGGAACATTCAGCTTCCTTAGGGCTTAGCACAACATTTCTGTCCCTTATTACATTGTTGTCACTTTCTGTTCTCAAGCCATAATTGTAAAGTTGCTTCTGCTCTTACGCTTTGGAATGAGTCGTATCGTAATAATGGCAGTTACTAATTCTCATAAAACCAAACAACTTCTACTGGGCAGTGCTGCTAACTTATACAAGTTTCCTCTTCCAGTTGTCAGTGCTGGATCGTAAAGTTCTTGAAATTTACCACACAAGAAGCGAGGCATTACACCTTCGTTCCCAAAAATCGAGAAGCTCATTTCAATACACTAATTTACCCGAATGCTCAGGTGGGTGTCTTAAACCATCCGGAACTAAAAAACTTATTTCAGGTGGAAGAAGTTAACGCCATGCCTGCGCATTTACGGGCCAGACCCGTAACAATTTTGATAACAATTGACGTGGCCAAATCCTAAGTTTTGGTGTTCGATATTGCACATTCCAGTCCGCTAAAAGCTGGCCATGGTCGTGGTCATGAAGGTATTGGTGATCGAAAATGTCTCAAACTGTGTATATAACAATTGACGTGGCCAAATCCTAAGTTTAGGTGCTCGATATTGCACATTCCAGTCCGCTAAAAGCTGGCCATGGTCGTGGGCATGAAGGTATTGGTGATCGAAAATGTCTCAAACTGTGTACTAGGTCAGGTTTGTTGATATTGATGGTGCTGGCCTAGGTCAAAATAAAGTATTCGTAGGAATGAAAGTCAAAGGGAGACAATGGTTTTAGAGAACAATTGGGAAGAGCCAAGTGTCAATTGAGTTATTCAATCCTTAGACGCTGTTGAGTCCCATGCATTCTATTCAGAGGCTTGCTTTTTCAAATCTATTCAATTCTGATTTGAATAGCAGCAATGCGTAAGAGGTAGAAACAAATAGAAGCACCTCAATTCCAAACAGCCTGTTTTACAGTCGACGCAGACTCCAAACGCATCCATTGTCTCATTCCAAACAATAGGTACTTTGCATTCCACCCAAATACACGCAGCTAACCCACAAAGGTCAAACTTAAGGTTACAAAAGCTTCATTCACAAACGTGCACCACACAGTTTAGTAAAAAAAACACACCTCGCTTTAAATTCTGAAAGGTCAACTGCATCTTTTCAGAATTCAGCCAAGTTGACTTTCACTGGAGAAAGTTAGTTATGACTGATGATGATACAGAATAGGAAAACCATAAAATGTCAAAATATTTAGTCCAGATTAGGCAGAAGTAATCTACCAAAGTGTGTTATGAACGGTAAGGGAGGGGGGGGCGAGTTTTGTAAGGGAGATGCTTCTAAAGAAGTGAATTGGCTCTGCTAACCCTTAATAGATCACAACAATGCAACTTACCGATGCACTTTTTCTTTTGTGTAAACTTTGGTCATTGAATGTAGTCTGTACATTGGGGAAGGTTAGTATAGAAAGGAACCTTCAGTCTACGCACACCATTGTTTCCATCTTTTATTATTATCATTACCCGCACAAAGATCCCATTGTCTAAATTACAAAAGATATTCCCCCATATTCACAAATCCATTCAAAAGCATTTCTCAATCACAAACTAACACTTTCTTTCATTATGTCTTGAGCTAAATTCAAGGTCGGTCATTCGCATTTCGTAGTTTGCAAAACAAGATCTGGCTCAATGCTCAGAAACTAGGTTGGATGAGATGTATCTGAAATTTCCAATAAATTTTGCTTTAATTTAAGGTTAACAAAATAGAAATTAAATAAGTGCAGTCGTTAGGTGGTGGCTACCGCCAATATGGCTTCTGTTTTCACGAGTTAGAATGCAGGCGCTTGCGGCTTCCAGGCGTCAACTGACTTTCACTTTGCCCTTTTCGATCTAACTTGCAGAAAGAACACAAAATTCCACTTTTAGGATTCCTGAGCTCTTCCTGAGAATTCCTGAGCTGAGGTTTGAATGTTTTAAAGATGTGATTTTGGAGTTTTAATGAGAAGGTGATGTTGATTGGTGGGGACTGGGGACGTAAGTATTTTGGTGAAAACCTCAAGTCATGGTTGAATCATTAGAGAGAAAGAGAGACAAGGCTTAAGGGTCCTAAGCCCTTTACTTTTCAATTTCCACATGAAGAGAGAAAGTAAGCTCTGTGGATATAATTCTGCCTTTGCGATGAAACCTCTTTTCATCACAGTCATCGTTTCACTCCAGCAGCCTAAAGCCGCTTTTCTCCACGCAACGACTGGACTCAGAAATCCAAATCTTACGTTTTTCGGCAGAGAGCATGACAAAATAGAATCTGGAAGAACCGTGGGTGATGAGATCCTGATCGTCTCCAATTGAAATCTCTTTCGCAGAAATCCAGGTCCATCCAATCCTTCCATAGCTCATCAGGCTAAGTGATTCTAAAGCTTCTCAATCATCAATTGTATTGGACTCGGAGGATTTATCCATAATTCCTTTTCCACAAATATCAGAAAAAAAACATTTCATTCTTCACGGTTTTTAGGTTTAGTTTTTAGACAAACGTTCCAAAGATTTTTCTCTTCAATTTTAGTGATTCAAAAAGTTGTCCAGGTGTATATTCCTAAAATTGGTTTCATCGAAGCTTTGCTTCCAAGTAATGTTTCACAAAATCCGAAATTCAGAAACAAAGTATGGATTTGGCTAAAGAATTGATCCTGAATGACAATGTGGTTCCGAGCATTGTATGGGGAAAGTCAATCCAATTTTTTTTGTAAATCAGGGACTTAAATTGCTAAAAGATTAGGCTTGGTCCCGTATTTTGTAACAAAACGCTCAGAGGCAACAAATGACAAGTGAAAATCTGAACATTTGGACGGACGTTGGAAGACATGATTCTGATTAGTTTGTTGGTTGTTGATGAATTGGATTTTGCTAAATAAGGAGTTATTGGTTGTCATTTGGGAATTGAGACTTGAATGGAGGTCTAAATGGGAATCCAAGGACTTTCTTCTTAATTTCTTTTTCTTTTGATCCCTCATATAAAACATGAATAGAATTCTTTTGAGTCTGCGTTAAAGAAAATGAAGGTTCCCGAGTGCTTTAATTTAGTCAAGGAGCTTCAAGATGGACGTTAGTATATACACAATCTTTGCTAGTTTTGTAAATGTGAGTTTGGTTGTGGAATGCCTTGGGAAGACATGAGTGAGTGACTTAAATGGAAGGCCCAAAAGGATTCCGAACGAGAGTTTGATTAATGAAGATTTCTCTTAAGAGCTACCGACATTTGCAATTTCTTCCTCAATCATTTCTTAGCGTTTCGCTTTTAAATCAAACTCGAACTATATTTACTTCCAAATACAAACATGGCCGTAACTACTCCTGAGTTTGCAGCATCTCAAGGTTCATCTTAATGGACTCCTTAAATGGAACTAAAACCAAAATGACCTCTAACTACAAAAGAGAAGCCGACTTGGACTAAATCCACAAGCGGCTAGCCGGCGAATCCTCGGCGTCAGTACTCAGCAGATTCACGACTCATATTCGCTGTTCCGCATCACTTTTTGCATGATTTTGGTTTTCCATGCATTGAAATGATTTTGCTCTTCGTGCTTTTGATTATTGAAAAGGCTTCTGTATTTCCCATCTGTTTCGAATTTTTAGCCTTAATTTAATTTATTTTGAAATACGGATTTAATACAGTTAACTTGTAGAAGCGTATACCCAATTATACCACTCTCAAATTTCCACTTGAAAGCAGAGACCAAATTGAGCATCTCTGGGAAAAGTAAATTCTCCCTCACACCACGCACCCTTAACTGCGCTTTCCCTTGACTTTGGACAAGAAATAGAAGCGCTGAAGCGGAAGCCTTAAGTCCATTGCCCCCTTGATTAAATTAATTGACTTTCAATCATCACCAGCCACACACACTCAGACAGACAGACGCATGCTGACGGAGGCTGAGGGATAAAGATCTAAATACAAAGAATTTAAGTAAATCAAAGAAAAATTGAAAACAAAATCTCTGAAAACTAAAAATAGCTGAACACCAAATACTTCCAAAATTGCTGGTATTTCGTAGTTAAAAATATTACAGGCGTGTCCAAACTCGTGGACTGCCTTGGAATGGGTGATGATGGTGATTAAGAAAAGATTCTCTGGGAAGTATGTACTGGTTCTGACAAGTAGACCCACATGCCCATTATTCCCCACTTCCCCCATCATCCAGCACTCATCTCACATTCAAAACAATTTTTGATAATTTGACTCTCTTGAATAGAACCTCTAATGAACCAAATCCAACAAGGAGGCGGAGAGCCCCAGTACCAGCTTCTCATTTGAGTCATTTCCAACCAACGAACAAGACTTCCACCATTTCCCACCATAGTCCCACCATGCATGGCCCAAACGTTCATAAAATTAGAAAAGGTGCATCATCCAGCATCAGCATCAACATCTAATCACCAAGCCCAACATTACTAAAATATTGATGACTCATCTTCCCTCCCATTAGCAGAATATACGGCAGAATGACTGCTACAAGGAGACACATTTCGCAAATCCCTGACAAGAGGAGGGATGACCTTTCGAGGTATTTCTTATAGCAAAGCGCAAATTTCAAGAAAAAAAGTGACATCTTTCCATTTGCGAGCTTTGGGATGGAAGGATGATGAATGAAAGTTAGGGAAGTGGTGAATTGTGAATGTTGATTTGGAAGGATAGTGATCTAATGATGGTCATTCCAATTGGAAACACATAATTATGCTCATTATCTGCCCACTTCCAGGCAGGGCTGTCTACCACGTCAAGGCATTCTCCATTATTTCCAGTAGCTATGACAAAGATACACAAACGTCCATTAGAAGAACTACTTCCACTTAGCCTGCCCCGCTGGTGACAATCTCCCCATGTCAACTCCGCCGGGTAGGGTACTCTAGTACCACTGTACCTACATCCTATCAAAATAGAAAATACAGCGAAACTTCATCAAAGGAAGAAACCATTCACCAAAAATTCACTAACTCCACTCCACTCCATTATCATTCATCAAACTTCCATTTCACTAATGGACTCACTCATTACCCCTCGAAACCCCCGAAAAATCAGAAGTCGAATGAAGCATGTAGCTTCAGCGATTTCGAGGCGGACATGAAGCTCGATGCTCAACATGGTTCAAAATTTTTGAAAAATTGCATCACATTTGCAACCGATCGCTGCTCGCTTCCGACGCGGACATGAAGCTCGATGGTCGACCGACACTGTTCAAAAGTTTTGAAAACTTGTATCATCACATTTCCAACTGATCGCGTGTACCTGCTTGTTTGGTCTGAATTATTTGTTTTTAGGAGCCTATTTTTGCAAAACTGAACTAGGAATTAAGAGTATTTTAAAGTGACTGATCGGAAGTCCCGATTCGGGACTGGTGCTTGAAGAGTAAAATCGGTTGGCGGAGAAAGTAATTGAAAATTTGAGTCTGGTCTGATTGGGGTCTGATGCCCGATGCCGGTTTTTCATTTCTATTTTCAAATTCTACTTTCAGTTGGCGTCCCTTCGTTTGGAATTTTGTGATCTGAGAGATTGAGATTTGAAATGAAAAGGACCTTGTCATCTCGCTCTCCAATCAAATATTTGTGGCAAAAGTAATTTTCTCTATCAACTGTCACGAGAATAAACCACTTCCCAACCACCAGACTTTCACCAACTACCAACCACTGACTTGGAAAATAATAAAGTCAAAACCTTCTGTTTGTGACATTGAGTGTTATTAGAACCATTACCATCACCACCACAGTCCCACCAACCCCAAAGCATAGCCACCCTTGAATCCTCTTCCTTGAATACACCCTTCTATTTCAGAAATATCAATTTAAAGAATTAAATTGAAAATAACCCTACCATACTTTCAGCTGCATTAATTGAACTGCACAACAGAAAGATATAGAATCCAGTGAATTTGAGTTTTGAAATTTCCAAAATTTGGAAATCTAAATTAGGTGAATTCAAAATTCAAATTTCACAAGTGGATCAAATTTTGCGAACAGACAACTGAACGCTTAATTTTAAAAAAAAATCAGGAGAATTCGAATTAATACGACCAAAATACGTTGGTTCAAATTGTTGGCTATTTACAAACGTCAATTTAAAAAAAACTTCGACGAACTCTCCAATTGCCAGCTCACTGTTGATGACACTTCCTAGTTTCGAGCTTGTTCAAGTTTAATTTAAGGATAATGATCTTTGTGCATAATTTCCAGATTAAGTTCTGAAAATCTGTAAAAGAAACCACTAAGTAGTAGAGTTTCATTTTCAAAATCTCTTGGAGTGGATTTCTGTAGACGAATGAAGCTTTTGCTGTGCGTTATTGACAAAAGTCGTGAAGGGCCTGGCAGGAGTACGAGCGAAGTTCTAAGCCGCTTCTGATCCGCTTGTCACGACTACTAAAACCGTGGCTACTGTGACCGTGAGAGAGATTAAGGCTTTTGGAGAATGATGTCTATGATGCAGCAGGAAACAGGCTGTGCTGTGGGATGCTGGATAATATCTAATTTGGTTGAATTCAGTGAGGCAGAGCCTCATTTTCTCATGATCCCCTTCACTTTTCCTGCATGTGAGCTCATTCCATCCGGAATCCGCATTACAGACCTTGACGACGACAAGGAATTAAACCTCTCCTCACACAATCCGAGGCATAAAACTCTAATCAAACAATTTAAGGGAGAAGAGCTGAGGATTGACTGGATGAAATCAATCTTCCAGAAATTGATATCCAGCGAATTAGCCTCACCTGAGTGGGTTCAGAGGCGCAGAAAGTGCCAAATATTAATATTAAACTGTCAAATTCCTGTTCTTAACATTCCTACAAAGCATTCACCCATTCTTCATTTCAAAAGTTAATACGTTTTACCAAATCAAATAAAAATTGAAACTTGGCTCCAGATACTGAACAATTTAAAGGAAAGATCCAATTTCTCGTTTATCTGTCTTTTTTGTTGAATTTGGGGCCAAAAAAAAGGAATAGAAAAGAGAAAGTGGGGACGAACTTTCACATAAATCTTTGAACAGATTTTAGTGCCCTGATTTGCTCCATCATTTGATTCCCATTTCCGGTAGAGAGTAATGGAGAAAGCGTCTTTTAGTTTTATGGCCTCAGAATCAGAAAAAGGACATTACGTTACTCCCCATGGCTGTCATTGGCTAGTTGAACATAGCTTTCACCGCCGAATGACATAATGCGTCCTTATGTAAATTTCTGTAAGAGATACACCAATGCTTCTCATTTTTTGATCATCTTTATACGAAAATCTATTTTTTTCTCGGAAATCAAACGTTTACAACAAGGAATATGCTCTAGAATAATAGTTCAAGAATTTCACGAATCTGGAATTGTAGAAGAAAAGATTTCCGGTAGGGACAACAGAATTCGAATCGGAAGGTCAGGTCACCCACTCCTCCATGCAACTTTCTGGAAGTCAGAACTCAGAAGCAATGGGGCAAAAATGCACTTATCATAATAACTTTCCCCAAGCGTCTGTGTCACAGTGAAAGTAAAACGCTATCTTTTAGTATCACATTTCTGTCAGCCTAAAATCAATAGACGCTCCTGCAGTTGAAGGGAAAAGAATTGAGAGAAAGCTTTTTCTCATTTTTATTTTCGTACCAAAAGAGAGAATGACACCAAAAAATTCGGATTTCCTTTCTTCCAGTCCACTAAGAACGCAGCCAAATGCAAATGCATATCCAGGAAAGAAACTCAAACCGGAAGTGTTGTCAAGCTTGAAATTTTGCTTGAGTTAGTAGCGATCGCTGTGAAATCCGGGGAATCTCGTATTTTCAGAATCTTTGGGATGAGATTCGTGTATGTTGGGTATTCGGTTTCAACATTTTTTCCAGGTCGGCAGATTGAAACAAGGAGGTTCCCTTATGATAAGGGTGGGTTGGGGAGACTATGAAGGATTTTCAAAAACGAGAATAAAAGAGTCATCTTAGATTTTTTGAACAAAAGAAATGGAGCACCTTGAGTTGAGGAATGAACAAAATGAGTCTCTCCCTTTCGCCAGATTCAAATTTCCTTTTGTTCAACATCTAAAATGGGACCAACATTTCTGAAACCCGTCTCCCCGAAAAGCTTATTCAATCTTTAACACACCAATTTCATTTTCAAAAACAGTCATGTGCAAAATCTACAAAATATAGAAATATGAAACCATCTCTTTGATTCCATCCGCCACAGAATCCGGAACTTTTTCTTCCAGCTATTTGAACTTGAAATCTTGTAAAAAAAAATGTGTTCTAAAAAAATCAAAACAACTGCCATACTTACGTTTTTAGCAACCCCAGACTGACGCACAGCCAATGTTTATGGGAAATATTTTGCAAGACTTTAGGTTCAGTGTCGAAATTCTAATCCGTGCATTAAATTCGTGGCATTTGTATTCTCGTCATTACGGTTCTGCACTTGCGAATTGCATAAATTGGGCTTGTTCATCCTACAGAGGCAAGCTGGCAAAATTTAAGATGCATTTGGGGCTGACGTAGGTAAAATGTTTGAAATTATTCAACGGAGCAAAGTTGAAGTTTGGACTATAAACTTTCTGTTTTACAAAGGTTCCTATCTCAATCAACGGTCTGGAGCACTGCTATTTGAATGCTTTGGGGGCTAGAAACAAAAATCTAATTTCCTATGACGCGCTGAAAGTTGTGCGTTTTCAAACGAGCGTTCCCTGGGGACCTTCATTTTGAAATCACAAGGCCTTGGCTTGGTACTGGGTCCCTTCCATTGGTAAGGCTCGACGCCTCCGCCCTAGCATTCATTTACTTTCCCTCTGGGTACTTTGATTGAGAGGAAATTCCCAAATCAAATGAGTCCTAATCAAATAAAAATGAGGTCCAGCAGTACTCGGATGCTGCTACTGCTGCTGGTGGTAGCGGTTTAGAAAGGGGATTTCCTCAAATAGTATTCTGAGTGGAAAGTAATCAGACTCGTGGCATATGCCGAGGCGTTGAGCCTCAATTAACCGCACTACCACCAACAATACGCACAAATTCAATCAAATTTTCAACTAAACACCAAAATCCAACTCATCAATCTTCATTCTTCTATGGTTAGGAAAGACAATTTTCATAAATCAGGCCTAGGCTTCCTTAACTTTGGAAAGTGTTCAAATTTTTATTGCATCAGAAATTTTGTTGCCCCAATTTCTCCATTTTTTCAAAAGTTTTTCTCCGCCAAGAGCAAATTCTACTTCATATTTGAAGGTTCTGTACCCTTAAGTCCTCGTTTTCTTAATTTTCTTCCTAAATTTAGAAAACTTAAAAAAAATCCACGGAACTGGAGAATATGATTATTTTTGTAGAAAATTTGGTCTGTCGTCTGCAGAAGATTAGAAGTTTTCTCCCTCCTTCCATTCATTATCTCAAGTCTAATTATGACAAAGTTTTGGGCTTTTCTCTTCCTTCCTTTCCCCATTTTGGAAAATTCAAAGAAAGTAAAAGTACCCGCCTTTCTCTACTTTTAGGAAAGCCTTCTCAAGATATCCCTCGCTCAGCAAGACATTTTCATTCACCATCCAAATTAAGAAGCTCAAACTTTACATTTCTGTTCCTGTCCTCTCCAAAAACGAGTCAAAGTCTAAGGAAATATTCTAGAAAATTAAAACGAAAAGAGAAAGCGGGCTCACAGAAAATAGTTTGTCCCACCCAATTCCAATTTTCAAAATGATCTTAAAGTAAATCTTCCTGAACTTTTCATAAGAAGTTTGGAAACCACCACCAGGGCAAGAAGAGGAACTAATTGAACTCTTTGGGTGGCTTTGTGTAACTATTTTTTTTTAATGAGATTTGGAGTTTACACAATGTATCTTAAAAAAATTTTACGTACGTGAGATTTGCCGGTGGTAAAAGTTACCGTTAACAGTTCCTGGGTGGAATTTACCGCCTACCGGCAGTGTACTTTCTCCAGGTTAACCTGGTAAATCGCTTTCACTAACCGTGGCCAGATTTTCGGTTTGTACGGAATTATTTGCATAAAATTTTCGGCTAGTTGGATTTATTTTTGGAAAATTTGGTATAGGTTTGTCACATTTGGGATTGATTTTGGCAAGCTGGTTGAAATTTAAAAGGCTGAATTGAAAGGAAAATGGAAAAAAAAGTTCATGTCGTATTAACTCGGTACATTGGTGTTGGAAAACGATTTAATTTTTTTCTTTTTTGAATTTTTATTTTAATTACGATTTTAAGTTAACCAAGTTAGACTCTACGCCGCTACGTTTTCAAATGTGGAAGCAGTGATTAATCAATCAGTTGCAGAAATTTT
This sequence comes from Neanura muscorum, assembly GCA_019775825.1. NCBI lineage: Eukaryota > Metazoa > Arthropoda > Collembola > Poduromorpha > Neanuridae > Neanura > Neanura muscorum. Next base: position 7,241 of record JABASL010000075.1, on the reverse strand, counting down.
AGTTCGTCCAGTGTGCCGTGTCCCTGCCCACACCAAATGCGATTTGAAAAGAAAATGCGCCCTGTGTCTCTGATATTTTAGTAATTTGTGGGCTATTAATTCCAGAGCGTCCCTTGTTTCTAAATTTTAAAATGAGTCCACCCTGCCCATTCCATTCCATAAATTAGACAGGGTACCAAATTCGATTTGAAAAGAAAATGCGCCCTGTGTCTCTGATATTTTAGTAATTTGTGGGCTATTAATTCCAGAGCGTCCCTTGTTTCTAAATTTTAAAACGAGTCCACCCTGCCCATTCCATTCCATAAATTAGACAGGGAGCAGGAAAAGAGTGACAATGAATCTAAAATGAATAGAAGACGGGAAGCTCTCCAAACAAAAATTTGAAACCGTAAATAAATTATGAATCATCCACTGCATATTTATTTATTTTATTTTTTGGAGAGTGGGTTCAACATTCTCAATGGGCAGGAACCGCCTCTGCCAATTCAAATCATTTAACAAATTCAATGGGAATTAAAAACGCAACAATGAATGACAAATTATNTTTTTTTTTTTGGAGAGTGGGTTCAACATTCTCAATGGGCAGGAACCGCCTCTGCCAATTCAAATCATTTAACAAATTCAATGGGAATTAAAAACGCAACAATGAATGACAAATTATACACAACTATAATTAAAAATTGATAATTACTACATTCTAGGATTCAAAATTTTGTAACCAAAATGATTTTTTTTTAAATTTAATTTTTATAAGGGCTCCAAAATCGGGGAAATCATTTTATAGGGTCAGAAATTGTAAATTGAATTCCTAGAAGTTTTTTTTTTTCCTTTTTTTTTTATCAATATCTTTTTCTAAACTCCGAATCATGGCAATAAATCAACGAGAGCTGACAAGAAGCCTATGTTTTGATTTCTAAAATCCTTGAAAGAACACGACGCAAAACCCTTTTTTTTAAGTTTTAAAATGAAATCCATGTTTTTGATATTTTTAAAAGTGTGAGTCAGCATCAGCTAGCGTATCGTCTTGATTGAGTAGATGAAAGTTCCTGATTTGGTTTCTCTTTTTTAAAATCCTCTCTTCCACCCTTTCTCCGCAATCTCATTTTATTGTCGTCGAAAGAATCTCTATGAATCTCTGGATCTCTGAATCAATTTCCCCAAGTTGAATTTCCCCATCCGAAGGGGATTGAGCAGAGGGGTATGTTGTCACCCGGGTACAAATGGGTAGGGAGGCTTATCAGGCCCACTTTCTCCCTCGTTCTTTATGACATTGAAGGGGGAAAGTAATAATGGGGCTGGAGAACACTAAAAAATAGACCAACCCTTCTCATTACTCTTCCCAAAAACCACTTCAAAATCATTACTTTCACCATCGAGACAGAACAGGCGGAAACTCCAGCCTTAGATTAGCAACTTCAAACTTCAAAAACTTCAAACCTCAAGACTTCAGACGCATGACTCATTAGGCTCAACAACAAATTACGAAAAAAGACGAAACAACTGCAAAGGGAATGCAATGGGGTTATGAACCAGAATTTAATACTAAAACTATAATGTCATGTAAACAAAAATTCAGCAGCTGCATTGACTAATGGTGCTTGCCAAATCAAAAAAATTAAGCAAAAAATAATACAAGAGTAAAGTTAGCTAATAATTTTTGCACAGTATTCTTCCCATTTCCTAATATATCTACACCTCCTGCATTGATATTTGATGTTAAAATTCAGCAGCTGCATTGACTAATGGTGCTTGCCAAATCAAAAAAATTAAGCAAAAAATAATACAAGAGTAAAGTTAGCTAATAATTTTTGCACAGTATTTTTCCCATTTCCTAATACATCTACACCTCCTGCATTGATATTTGATTTGCACTTAGAAAAAATGAACCCCAAACCTGAAATTAAATAGGAATAAATTACTAACTCTTGTCAGAAATTTTTTTGAACGGCATTTTACAAGAAAATTAACCATGCGAATTTTTTTTTATAAGGTTATACTTAGAAAAAATGAACCCCAAACCTGAAATTAAATAGGAATAAATTACTAACTCTTGTCAGAAATTTTTTTGAACGGCATTTTACAAGAAAATTAACCATGCGAATTTTTTTTATAAGGTTACGATTAATTTATCTCAGAACACACTAGTACACTTGAAAATGTGATTTTACATTATTTAATTTACAATTTACAGTATTATAATTCTGTTAGTAAGAATTAAAAGTTACAGCTACAATTTATGGAACTTTAAATTTGACACTCCGAAATTCAAGGGTTTTTCGAAATTTCTGGAAAATTTGAAATTCCACACGGTGTTTCCTATTATTCTCAGTTATGAAACCACAGATAACCTCATTGTGATTCTTGGCTTAAGAATATCGATTAAACTTCATACTTTTAATGGTTTCGTTGCTTGGAAACATATATATGGCAGTTAAAGGGATACAAAAGGAAGAGGGACCAAAATCTTGTAAAAATATGTCAAACTGGCTTATTCAAACCTGAGCTACACGTGGCAAAAACTTTTAAAAGTGAAAGGTAACCAAGGACGCCCACTTCCTCTGGCTTCCTCTTCTCAGTCGCTTTCTTCTCAAAGATTAAGTTACGAGCGTCGCCCCATCCTTTTACTTTCTCCATTTCCCCGCCCCCATTTTTTTCTTTTCAAATAGGAAGGGCAAACAGAGGCCGTCTGGCATAGAAGACTAGGTTCCAACAACCTCAGAAATCTCTCTTTGACACGAATCCAAGGGAGAGAAAGCAATTGGAAACGGTTTTTGAAACCTATGAAAGGTGCTCTTCCCTCATTGGCTCCTTCTTTGCAGTAAGTTTACTCCATTTTGCATATTCCTCCATTTGTCTCCGAAGTGAAAGAGGGAGGGAGAGAAAGGTTTCCCTTTTCATGTCACTTTCTTTTGTGGAAGAAAGAAGCTATAGCTGAAAGTCTATCCTGCAGGATAAGAAATGGTCAAGTACAGAGCGTTTTGCACTACGTGGGGCTAAAACATTTGTATTTGGCCGTTTTACTCAGACAATGTCAACAACGTTTCAGAAACGTTTCTACGACCCCTCGTCGAGAAAACCAGAAGACAAGCTTCCGTTATGGTGCTTGTATGGAGCGAGGTGTATGAGGTAAACCTAGCTTCAAACCGCCCTCTAGCTTAATTCTATGGAAAAACCGTTGGAAATTGTACGCGATTTCCGTCCATAGTACTTACTAAAAACGTCTTTGTATTTTGACTTTGAAGCTAGAGAAAGTCCTCCCACAAGGAATAATGGAGAAAGTTGCGTTGCGTTGAAGGGTCTTTTTGAATCGAAGAACGATGCAACAACAACATTTACTTTCACATGCACTCCCAAAGCTTAAAAGGGCAAAAACTCCCATAAAGGACTCTACCAAAAAAGAAGAGATTTCTTTTGAAATTTCATGAATGCCATCCTCTAACATTTGAATTGAGCTTGCTTCCATTCTTAAAGAGTCGACGACTACTCACTCGACGTAATTTTAAAAAAAGAATTCTATGGAAGGAACTACTTTACTCTTCTCCTTTGCGCACTAGGTCAATGTCAATGTCATTTTCTTTTTATATTCAAAGTCTTCACAACAATGAAATCGTTCACAAAAAGAAAGTTAAGAAAGGAAGCGCATCAGGTGAGACTCAAAAAAATTCTGAAGCTTGACTTTTCACTTTACTCCTTAAATAGACACAATTTGTCGTCAACCTTTTCAAAATTTATGACAAACGTTTTGTTTTGTTTCTAAATCCTTGCAAATCCTGTACATTACAAAAATAAAAAACTCTACGGTAAAAGTCATCCACCCTTGTACCACAATATTTCATTTTTTATCATTCTCCTAACCGCATACCAACCGTTTCCCACTAGTGGGAATGGGAAACTCCTAGGAATTTTCTATTCTCTAAAAAAAGAATTCTCCTCAGATTCATTTCATCCTGGTATTTATGTTATTAAAGTCTTCGGAGGAGGGGGAAAAACCACAATTTTCAGATTTAACTCACCCTAAGAGCATCTCATCACACAAAAATGTGAAAATTACCACACGAGCAAACTGCTACTGTTCGGTAGGAAGAGAATCCTCAGGCCTAGCATTTTGAAGAAATTAAAAAAGGGAACCATGACTATTTATTTTCGACACAAGACATTCCCTCCTCCCTGGCTTATTAAACTTCACAATTTTTGTGACACGTCATTCCGGAAAACAAAAGAAAGTTTTGACAATTGAGAAGGTGGGTGAAGCTTGAGTGGACAAGATTACTTAAAATGATAAGATTTTTTGTTATGGAGGCCCTTGAATGAGGTTGAGGTAGCATCTAAGGCAAGAGTACTTGGTCTGAAAATTTTCTTCATAAATGTAAGCACTTGAGACGGAAGTCCCCAGCATTTTTCCCTCGTCGAATTTTCTAGAAATGGAGGATTGAGGCGGAGCCCCGCCGCTTTTAAAAAGCTTCCGAATTTACTAACAGGTTTTCGAGAATAAGGGTTCTAGTACTTGGTTAGTAATTTTTCTGGAGACCCTTTAAGTCTTCCTTACGTAAGGTCTTGAGGTCCAATTTCATTTCTAAAATGGTTTTTAGTCTTTGAAAAGCGAAATAGATGAGGAATCTAAATGAAGGGAACGTATCATTAGCTCACCTAAATAAAATTCACATCGCCATATTCCTTTCAAGCCTTCTGTCTAAAAACCCTTGAATAAAATTTAGGCCACGGCCCTTTAAAACTCAAATTACTAAAAAATCTCGTGTACGATTTCGTTTCGGCCAAAGCTTTCAATCACTGATATGGAAAGTAAATCGGCTCAGATTTTGTGTCAGTCACCATAGATGAAGTTTTGTGGGGTATTTTTACTCTACGTGAATCGTGTTCCCTCAATTAGTCATTTATAGAACGGTTTTGATATTCTGAAAATCTGAAATTCGGATAATTTGAATGAGCTCGGAGTGGTAAAATTTAATAAAAATGTAATCGTCGACTAAAGTTACAGTTATTTCCAGGAAAGGATTCAGACTATATGGAAAATGAGTTAGCAAGATTGAAGATTCAAAGGGCGTCAAGTTCTGTGTTTGAACTTGAGAATATTTCTATTTCGTAGATGAGTTGATTCCTATTGAAATTAAAAAAGACACATTGAATCTTTTTTTTTTCAAGTCCGAGAAGATCCTCCATCTTTCTAAAGAATTGCTTCAGTCTGACTCAGCGTTTTGGACTTCAAGTGTCTAAAAAGTGCAAGTGTAGCCTTAGCCTTCCTTCGCCATGAGCCTCATTATTAGGACTAACTTTGACAGGAGCATGTTGAAGAAAAGGATGACGACTATTTCTTCCAGGGCCCCGTCATTAAAGGAAGAAGGTGAGACAGTTGTCTAACCTCCACTTGAGTTTTTCAAGGGCCCTCCAGAGCATCCCGTCATGATAGCTCCCTTCAAAAGCAAATTTCCCATCATCCTCATTATCCAGCATCTTCTGGAATTTTCATCTCATCCTTCCAACAACATATCATTACCCAATCTTAAATAAATATTATTCACATCTCACACTTCGTAAGGTGTCATCCTTCTGTACGTCATCTTCTTGTACACTTCCCAAGAATTCAACCATCTCACCCTTTGCACGCAACGGATGAATCCAACCCCTCAAACAAACGCTTTACCAATCACAATCACAAACCAAAGAAGGTAAAAAACGATGAGCATCTCAGCGTCGTAGAATTCAAATCGTGAGATGATCTAGCAGCGTCAGAGGGTGGCAATTTAAATTTAATTCATGATTCAACCTTAATTGCAATTCGTGCAATTCGTTCAACTATCTACGTAGTAGAAGGGAATAATGCAAAAAGAATTTAAAATTTCAATCCTTGAAGCATAACTTTGAAATTCCTCGAGGAAGAAATTTTGGACGGAATTTAATCCAGAAAATTAATTAATTACCTTCCTGGTAGGATCCAAGTCTTCTAAAAATTCCTTGTAGAAATTAAGGATCCGAACATAATCAATCACCTTCATGATCTGCAACAAATACCAGTTATTAATCACTATTTTTACAGCAAACATTAGAAATTAATTTAATATAATACAAAATATTTTTCGGTGATCGTAAAAAATGAGGATCCGTTTCGATCCAATTCTTCAACTCAAGAATTTCATTAGAATTTCAAACAATTCAAATAAATTCAGTGAAAACATGCAAACTGTGATGTAAAAGAGTCCTCCCTCCTTTATAACCGCTATTTAACTAACCGCTGTTTTTTTTTTTTTAGTTAAGAATTTTTAGTTTGATATTTTCGGTTAAGGATATTTTATTTTATATTTAGGCAGGAGGCTCGCGTATACGAAGGGAAGAACTAAAATGCCGTTCTCGAATTCCCTTCTGGGGGCCCAAGGCTCAATGGGCCCACAGCCTTGTTTAGCAGACGACATTATAAATTTTTAAAAAAAATTACGAAATTTTTACGAAAACGCTCGTATTTTATGAATCATTCAGCTTGGCGCTGATTTTATCTAAACCTGTAGAATACGCATTTTACGCGTAAGTAACTTAAGATGTTGACTTTTCTATGCTCTGATTACATAAGATTTGGAAACTTTTATTGAAGAATGAAAACAGCTTTAGTTTCGTAGCCTGTGCAAAAGATTTTCTTTATTTTTTTGTGTTTTTTATTCTGAGGAAAGAATTAAGGAAATGGGGGATGGCAAGATCTTTTGTGTTGAAATTTTTAGGACAGATTTAAAAAAGAAAGAAAAGATGGTGCACACCTGGGCCATTTCATCTCTTCACCTTCAAAAAGCATCTTTCCATCGCATCACTGCACCTAGGATCTCACCACTTCCACAAATAACACACACATTCAAATCTTACAAACTTCTAACGACTGAATTTAGCCCACGACAAACAGCAGCAGATGAATGATGCATCGAACCCCAAATTATTCACATGACGCTTCTTCATTTCTAAACATCTCAACAGGATCCTTCCAGAATCTGTTTCATTATTTACAAACACAGCAGCAGCAGCTGAAATTTATTATATTTATTATGCAACGGTATTTACCAACCCACCATTTCTCAAAATTCACAACAAGCTAACTGATGACCATTGTCCTTAGATTTGGCAAACGATGTCAAATCGAAATCCATCATCTCACAAAAGGAATGTCATAAATGCCTAGAAACTGCAAACTATGGCAGGAGAAATTATATTCCGAGCCATGAAGCGTCACCTTCCCAATCCATTAT
>JABASL010000074.1:0-32664 GCA_019775825.1 Neanura muscorum | reverse complement strand
AACACTGTGCTGAACTGTACATATAAAACTCCGCGCTGAACTGTACATAAAAAACACTGCGCTGAACTGTACATATAAAAACACTGCGCTGTACTGTACATAAAATACTGCGCTGGACTGTACATAAAAAACACTGCGCATGCGCGTGAACCAAATGATGAATTCAGTAATTAATAGGAGTTAAGATAATTAATTTACCTAATTAATTATGTATTCACAGGAAAGCTATACCGAGATTTGCTGAGTGTATTTGATACCGATGCATTTCATATGGGTGGCGATGATGTCAACTTTAATTGCTGGAATTCCAGTAAGGAAATTACGGACTTCTTGACAGCGCAACGCAGAAATCGAACCGAACGAGAATTTCTTCAACTTTGGGCCACGTTTCAGCGAAGGTAAGACTGTCCGACCACGAATCTATAAAAATGCAATAAAGCAATAACCGTGAGAACCGTGTGTAATGACCTTCATTTAATTTTGCAGAGCTTACGTCGAACTGGTACGGGCTGCCCGTGGAACTGAACTGACCCCCATTGTTTGGGCTTCTAACCTTCTCATTCAAGAAAATATTGAAAATATTCTTGACCCCGAGAGATACATTGTCCACTTCCGGAACAGCGGACGAGATCGCTCATTGGCAGCCATTTTGGACAAAGGCTACAGAGTAGTGTTCTCGAATCGTGATGCATGGCAATTTGATTGCGGATTTGGAGACTGGGTACGTCTTTACATATATCAAAATAAGCGTGTCAGTTTGTAAACGTTTTGTCCACGAATTTCTAGATGGGTGAAGGACGAGGATCATGCGGTGGCTATAAGACATGGCAACGAGTATATGATAACAATCCGCTCCGAGTTATAGCTCAATTAAATACAACGGAAGAAATTGACCTTCAGCCAGGGCAGGTCATAGGAGGGGAGGCGGCTCTCTGGTCGGAGCAAGTGGACGAAATGGGGCTGGAAGCTAAAGTTTGGCCAAGGGGTGCCGCTTTGGCAGAGCGGCTTTGGGCGAATCCCTTCTCCTCGTGGAGAGACGCGGCAGATCGGCTCATTCACCATCGTGAACGGCTGGTAAAGCGTGGCATTTCAGCCGATCGCCTCCAACCTGAATGGTGTCTTCAAAATCAGGGTCGATGCTCATCCAACTGAAAGCAGAGGAGCTAGAGACTTAATTTCAAATGACTCGATTTTCACACACAAAAGAAAAACGCCTTTGGAATGGTGAACTGAAATCAGAATTAATAACCAATGCAACGAGAAAATAATTTTTGACTGACATTTTGAATCTACAAAAAACGCGACTGAGATCCGAATGACGAATTGACATTTTGTTAATTCCCTAAATGACAGTCGTGGACCTATAACAGTGACCAAATTTTGACGATTAAGCTTAACCTTACAAAATATTCCTGATACTGAGGGGAAGGGTTTGACCCGCTTGTAAATCGGAGACGCTTGGGGTCATGACCTAAGACGTAAAAACTTGCTTTAAAAACGACGAACACTTGAACAGAGTTTTAGCAGATTATTTAAATCTTAGCAGATTGTATTACGAAGAATAAAAATTCAAGCTTTCACTTGAAAAACTGAATTTCTTTTAACAGGAACCCAAGTTAATGTTATTTTTAATAAAATAGCTTCCGCTCACATCAAAAATGCTGCAGAATCTTGAAATAGGAATAAATGTAGAAAACTAATACATTAGTGGGCAAGGAAACTTTAGATATTACTTACGGGGGGGTCAAAGGTTCAATCAAGCATAACTACATCATCATCGTCGTCGTCACCTTCCGCGTCGTCATCACGGTCATCATCGACATAATCAACTTCTTCTTCCTCATCATAAATCTCTTCATCACCTTCAGATTCCTCACCTTCACTTCCAATTTCTTCCCCAACGTCCTCATCCTCCTCGTCGTCTCCACCCTCAATTTCTATCTGAACTTCTCGACCTGCTGGCGCACATGATATACTTTCTGTAGCAAGAATTTGCATTGATTCTTGTCCCATAGTGCCATCTTCGTCCTCATACAGAGCAGCATCAACTGCTGAAAGTTGACTCGTAGTTGGGAATTGCATACCCTGTGAATATGCAATCGTAACTGCTGCAAGAAACGCAGGAACAGAACAATCTTGTCGAAGGAATTTTTCAATATCGTCCTGAAAATGAGCCAATATTGGCGTGTCCAGAAGCAGCATATCACCTGCATTTCCTTCCTGCCAATTCACAATTCCTTAATTAGACAACAGAATAGCGACCGGAAAAAAATTAATTGAATTCTGAAAACAAACCTGAAAAATAAACGTTTCATCCGGCCCAGAGGAACTAATATTTTGAAGTCGAAACTGATTTGGACTATCAGTTCCACCACGATTCAAGATGACGTAGTATCCGAATAATTTGGTGCACGCATTTTGCAATTGAACGGTTTCATAATCATAAGATTCGGTAAGAATTGCATGACGCCTTTCCAAAGATTTTAAACGATCCTCTAAATCTAAAATTTTGAAAGAACTTAAGATTAAAGTAAATCAAATTCAAACTATTAATATATCAATATATTAAAATATAAGTATATTAATATATTAGAAATCAATTTCTGCGTTTTTTGTCACCTACCGTTTTTCTCCTGCAGTAAATCAGCATCTGACACAGCCACGATCGTGTCTTCATCCTGACACTTTCGTAAATTTGCCTTCAATAACTCATTCTCGGCAACGCATTCTTTCAGCCTTGCTTCAATTGATAGCATTGACGGGTTTCTCCCGAAAGAAACAATTTTCAAACCCGTGGTGGGATCTTCCGTGACAGTCTGGTTTGCTTCCATAACAGTTCGTGAAAGTGTTGCATTTTCAGTTTTGGTAGATTCAAGCCTACAAAACATACAAAAAAAAAATTAAGAAATCAATTTCCGTATTGTGCAGATATAAGTTGAGGAACAATGTAAGGAAGGAGAAAGTTAAGGAGCAGTTTCAATTTAAACTGGGCTGAAGAAAACTTACTCGCTCTGAAGATTCTGAATGGCCGTAACATGATGAAGACATTCCTCACATGGTTTCTTGAGTGAAGCATCTTCAGCAAAAGTTGCTTCATATTCTGAAAGTAATTGTTCCAGCTGGGAAATTCTTAATTTTTGAGGATTTGTGCCTGATGGTACGGAATCATCAAAATCATTTTCATAAGATTCCATTAGTCCTCGTAATGAATCACGATCCTAATTCAGAGAAAAAACTATTAAACTTTGGGTAAACTAAACATATCCCTCCTTTACCCACTACATCAATTACATAATACATTTATAAACCTTAAGTATTCATGTATGAATTAAAATACCTGAAGAATTAAAGCCAAACGGCGTGTAAGTTTCCTTAAATCAGAATTCAATTTTCCTTTTTCAGTATCCAATGCTTGAATACGCTCCTTAACCTCCTTAACCTCGGATTCTAAAGACGCAATTTTCTGCTTGTCGTTTTCAGTTCTACATATAAAGTATATTTTTACCTATTTAGCTATTTTTATGCTTCGTGTAATTTGGTTCAAAGGGATCCAAATTTTTTAAATAAATATCACGTACGTGTGCTGCAGAGTTGAATTTTCATGTTTTAATTCCAGCAGCAAATCCTGAGTTTTTCGAAAGGTTCCATCTGAATGTTTATAAAAAAAAATATGTAATAATATTACTTTATGTTAGCTGATTTTATATTTCAGCAATCCTTACCAAAATCTAGCGGAGTACGACATGAAACATCTAATTTGGTAGCAACAGCGATCCACGCCTTGATTTGATTACGTAAGTTGTTGCGTTCCCCCTCAATATCGCCCTTAACTCGAAGTTGCTCCTTCAGTACAGAAATCTCAGTCTCCGCGGACATCTTTTGCTCCTTTAGAAGATGCTCGCGCTGAACGGTTGACCTTTTAAGAGCACAGCATATCAAATTGGTGAATAAATCAGGGTAACTGAAAATAGTGTGACATGGCATCGTATGGATTTTTTGTTGAAGTTATTTTAGGATACCCTTACTTGAGAATATTATTTTCCTCCTGCAATTTACGCAACTGCTTAGTTAAATCTTGAGATTTTAGTTTTTCCATAACCAAGAGGTTTTCAACCTTATTCAAATTCTTTTTTTCTTCTACTACAGCCTCATATTCTTTCCTGAACCCGGCGTTCCGAGCGGCTTCTGTCTTTGCCTCCTCTAGTTCCGCGAGCGTCTTCTGAAGACGAGTCTCAATTTGTAAAAGTTGAGCCTGGGATACTTCAGCGTCTTGCTTGGCCTTAGCACAGACCTTCTCTGCCTCATCCAATTTTTGTTGCATTCGCATAGCCGTTTGTTCTCCATTAATTGATTGCTAGAAGTTATAAAGGATAAGAATTATTACACGAAAACGAAGTACAACCTTAAATGAAACCGTACCTCCGTAAGCTTCACCGTGAGTTCTTGATTCTTCTGATGGAGAGACGCAACTGTAGCTTCGAGGCTGGAGATCTTATTCAACTGCGTTGTCACTTGTGTTTGAAAGTCACGAGTACTGTCAGAGTCCCTTCGTTGTACCCTCAAAAGTTGTTTCTCCATACTATCGGCCTGGAAGAACATACAATGTTAAAGGAGGGATGCATGAATTAGAATCAAAGTTGAGTTTTACCCGTTCAGTAGCATTTTTGCACTTAAGATTCATATCCTCGTGAGACTTTTCCAGTGCAATTACTTTTTCGTTGAACGAGCGTCGAGCTTCAGCATTAATTTGGTCCAATTTAGTGCAAGCAGTGAGAGGCAACCGTACCTTCGAGGCTGGAGATCTTATTCAACTGCGTTGTCACTTGAGTTTGAAAATCACGAGTGCTGTCAGAGTCCCTTCGTTGTACCTTCAAAAGTTGTTTCTCCATGCTATCCGCCTATAATTACAGACAATGTTAGAGGAAGAACGAAAAAATTAGAATTCAAACTTTACAGTTTTACCCGTTCAGTAGCATTTTTGCACTTAAGCTTCATATCCTCGTGAGACTTTTCCAGTGCAATTACTTTTTCGTTGAACGAGCGTCGAGCTTCAGCATTAATTTGGTCCAATTTAGTGCAAGCAGCTTGGCCATCTACTAATTCACTCTGTGTTTGCCGAAGAATCCGTTCCAAATCGGCTAATAATTAACAACGGTTTAGAACAGAGCGTAAGGCGTCAAATAAACAAAACATAGATGTCTTACAAATCTTTTTATGTAATGCCTCCACGTTCTCATTTTCATCGGAATAGATTGACACACGACGTCTCTTAGTACCAGGAACTACTGGAGGCGAAATGTGAAGAATAGATTCATTATCGTTGCGAGAAAAGAACGTGTCATCGAAGTTAATCTTCATCTGCGTTCCGCCAGTGGTTCTGCGACTTGTTGAAACAAATGGAAACCATGCAGGAGTCGGGGACGGAGATGTCGTAGTAGCTTTACCACCAAACAATGACTTCCTCTTTTCCAGGTTTGCCAAATATTTAGCAATTGGTGTTTCCTTTGACGTCCTTCCGTCCATCCTAAATACCAGAACAGATGAAAATGAAAACAAAAACAGGACGACGATAATGATGAGTAACTAAATAACCAACAGCGGTGTGGAATCACACAACCTGAAATTTTGCTCAATTTAAACCCTCAAAAATCCAAAAAATAAAGATAATTAATGTTGAAAAACACATTAAGGTATGATGTTATATCAAAATGAGAAAAATTAAAATAAATGATTACTTGAAATATTAAATTAATTCACCAAAAAAACTTTTTTGTTCATTTCATTTCATTCAACAAAAAAATAAATAAAACCAAAACAAAAATTGGCAAAAATGCAAAAAAGAGAAAATCCCGCGTTTAGTTATACGACAATGGGCAAGTAAGTAACGGTAATCAGGAATTTATTTGACTTTTGGGAGATTTGGAAAATCTAGAGCTTAATCGACTCACTAAACTGGCATTTAATTTTCGTAATTTTCTTAATTTCAATTCAATTTCTTAGCTAATTTGACAAAAAGTGAAGGAAAGGAACCGAAAATAGCTCCAGGGACAGTTAACAAAAGCCTAAACAACTTTAACTTTTGAAGTTGATTTTCTTAACAGGACATTGCTAATGAATAATGATGAATAACTTATATGTTATTATATAATTATATAAATATAATTTTAAGTAATATATTTTCTTCACAATTTCTTTAGAATATTGTTATTGAACATCCAGAAATCTCGAAAGGCAATTTAAACCAGCAATTCGCAGTTGATTACCTGAAAATGATAAAAAGAAATGGAAAGCCAGATTAGCAAACAGAAATATTTGCCAAGATCAAGGAGAAATTCAAGAGAAAGTTAAGAATAGTTGTGTGGTAAAAGTTAAAAGTTAAACGCCCCAAAAAGCGAGGTCAAACTGAATTTCAGGTCAATAATTCTTAAGCAAGGCGGAAGGTACGGAATAATAAATTAGCTTTCAGGTGAATAAAACGAAAACGAAATGTTGACATTATTTTTCCGAACTACAGTCCTCGAAAACATGCAGGGAAACGATACCTGAACATCAGTAACTTTGTTAAATTCATTATCAACAGTATTTTTTTTTGTTTTCAAAGGTTTCAAATCTTCAAATAATGAAAATCTCGCTTTTTGTATCAATGCAATCCATTAGTTATTTAGTGCTTACCCTTGTCTGACGCGTTGAATAATCCCATCCAATGTGTTCTGGAATTGAGTGGCTTTCTCTGTTCGGTCAGCGGTCATCACTGTAGCTCCAACAATACGGCGAGACGCAGAATATACCCGCTCTAATGGCTGAATAATAAATTCTTTAACGTCCAGGAACGTCACGGTAGGATCAGCCAAAAATGCGCCATAATGGTTTCGGTCGGCGTTGGTGGCACATGGTCCAGCAAATCCTAAATATAAGAGAGAGGAAATAAATTAAATATAAGACGTAAGTAAAAGGTATAAATATTTTTACTAAAAAGATTTTACTAAAAAATTATATATTTTTAATTTGGGTTGGACTACTTTGACAAGTGCTGAATGACTTGGTTTTCCTTACCGATGTAGTGCGCGTCTGGACAAATATATTTAAGGTAGAATTTGATTAATTCAACTTTTATGTCCATGAACAGCGTGCGTTGTGTGCCGGCAAATGCTCCAGTTCCATTTACTCCAGCAGCGGTTGCAGCGAAAATATTCATCCGAATCTTCTCTTGTGTCAAATTCTGGAATTGGTAAAGCCATGTTTCGACTTTTGGACACTAATTCAGAATTAGCTGTGACAATGACAACAGGACAATTGAAAAACTTTTGAGAGGGTTAACGAGAACGGGCCATGGTTTATATAGGGTCCATGGTACGCCCCATTTCCTTGAATGTGTCCACGTCGACACGAATCAAACTTCTTACGGTCAAGGTGAATCGGTCATAAAAATATGATTCCGATTTTGATTATGATTTTTATTCATTCATTGGGTACCGTCAAATTTCATGTCCAGGTTGAGACTTATACTTCCAGGAAACAATTATCATAAAATTGATTAAGACGAGCGGAAACAGTTTTTCAATAAGATTGCTGGAATTCGTTTGTCCACCCATCCGAATCATTCATTTTTTTTTTAGAAAAACGCCCGAGGGACTAATAGTCTAGAAATAGACTAGAAAGGTTTCAAGTGTTGAAACTTTTCTCAAATTTTGTAAAATTTCATCAAATGGTTAAGAAAACGCTCAAGAATCCTCACAAATATTTCTGTCTATAGAAATTGACCAATTGACAATTTTAGAGCGTTTTCTGCTTGTTTCGATTCACCCCCACAGCCTGAGATAGGATGTCATTTCGTTGTTTAGGCTAGGATAAATTAAATTTAAAAAATTGTCAGGTGAAAAGTTCACCTATGACCTATGACACGGAACTTTCTCGGAAGGCAGATGAAGATGCGGGTGCTGAAGATAAACAAAACGCCGAGAAATAACCGATGATGCTTGCGTAATAAGGGCGGGAATGATTTCTCCTCGTGTAATTTTGAAAATAATTTTTTTTTTCGCTTTCAAATTTCAATTTTTCGTGTCCGTGCCTATCATTTTAATTTATTAAAATGAATTGACTAATAATTATTAATATTAGTTATTGGTGAGTTTTGTTTATAAATCGATCAATTCATGTAAGTTAACTCCGTTAGATTAAACTTAAAAGAAGGGCCTATGAAAAGCTCAGCGTAAGTTAATCATATGTTAATATTACATGGGAAATTCGCATTGCGAATTTATAAATCTGCTGACAAAACTTTTGGTTTTTTAGTTGTTACAGTGCCTGGATTGATTTTAAATTATTAAATTACGGCTGAAAAAGTCCCTGCTCTCTGTTTCTCGAATTAATAATTGACAATGGCGGAGGACCCCGAAGTCAACAAAGGCAAAACCCCGTCTGCCTCAATTGCGAAGGACTTCTTGCCAGGATTTCCTACGCTTACAGACTTCTCCAATGTAAGAAAATATTTTTGTTTAGGGTTTATTTTAATTTAAGACAAACCACAAGGTGGACAGTGTTACTGAGTTGCTGGCACGTAGCATTATTGTTTTACTTTATGCAGGAAGGATTGAAGCGGGTCGCTGAAGCTTCAAGGGCATTCCAGTCACTGCCGCCTGCAGGACCACTATGGGATCTCCAGAAGTCATATCCTGAATTTCGCCGAGCTATGAAAAACTGCCGTACAAGAATAGAACCACTCATTAAGATTCTTCTGGAACATGAAATGGTTTCGGTCCATGGCTACGGAAGCCGCGCCTGTAGAAGAGAAACTGGACTTTCTTGTTGAAGCCAACGACGATATCTTGGAGCGAGTGGTTAGTCTTTCAATTAAGCGTAAATCCGACCTCGTATTAATGTATTCGTGTGGATATATAGGGCACGGCGTTGGACGATGCTGAGGGCTTGTTCAAACGCGCAGAAATGGTGATTGTGGATAAATCTGTAACTCCGAACATGCTAAAACCTCCAGGAACTTGGGGAAAGAAGAGAATTGGATCCACGGCAAGTGGGGGTGATTTTAGAGATACTTCTCAAATTTCTAAGAAACAGCCCATCATTCCTGTATCCACCCTGGAACTCAGACCGATAAAGAAAGCAGTACACCGTATTCGAGTAACTGAAAAGCCTCAGCTGAAGTTCGCTGATACAATTGATAACAGTTTGGCACCCTTCATTCCGAAGTTGAACATGAAACCTAATTCCATGAAGCCACTGTCTATCTTACCGGAATATGCTACAAACAATGAGGAATTGTAAGGATTTTAAAATTTCTGTACCCCAGACGTTTTCTGTTACAAAATCGTTATATTATTTCAGTTATGGTCACCCGTACGAACTTGAGCTTAATCGTTTTGAACCCAAGGAGTGGATGATGGAGAAATCTACGCCCATATCACCAAAGCCTCTCGAAGGGACGCCTCTTGTTTTCATTGATACCCCAGATGGTCTGGAATTAATGATTTCTGAGTTGCGCGGATTGAACCAAATTGCAGTGGATTTAGAACATCACTCATACAGAACATTTCTCGGTCTTTCGTGTCTAATGCAAATTTCAACTAGAGAGAAAGATTACATCATTGATACACTTGCTCTATGGCGGGACATGGAAGCTCTCAATGAAATTTTTACTAATCCGAATGTGCTTAAAGTTTTTCACGGTTCAACGTGTGACCTTGAGTGGCTGCAGAGGGATTTTGGGATTTACGTTGTAGGGCTCTTCGACACGTATTTGGCTATGAAGCAACTCAATTTTTCACATTTTTCGCTTCAACATCTATTAGTTCATTTCTGCTCAATTGAGGTGGATAAAAAGTATCAGCTTGCTGACTGGAGGCTAAGGTAAGCCAAAAACACAAGAGCAATTCTAATGATTTTTAATTTTAGAAGAATTCTACAATTCAATTCTAAAATTGGAGTATACAAACTTAAGTAAATTAACTTGGTAATATTTTACTAGACCTCTTCCGGCTGAAATGTTGAAATATGCGAGACAGGATACTCATTTTCTGTTATTCATCTACGACCTACTCAAGATTCAACTCCTTGAACAAGGGAATCAAAACAAGAATTTATTGCGTGCGGTTTATGACCATTCGAAACTAGCTTGTTCCAAGGTATATTTTTACATTTTACAAGATACAATTCACAAATTACTAGAAAACGTCTAAACTTTACCGGAATTTGTGCTCTTGTTGTTTCAATTTCAGCGCTACGAAAAACCTGGGCGAAACTCACAGCTGGCCCTTCGAAAGACACGGAGACATCTCAATAATCGACAGCTCTATGCCTTCACTGAGCTTTATAATTGGAGAGACACAATTGCTCGGGAGAAAGACGAGAGCCTCAGTTTTGTTCTACCGAATCATATGTTACTAACAATAGCTGATACGCTACCGAAGGAAATGACTGGAATTCTTGCTTGCTGTGAACCAATTCCTCCCCTTGTTCAAAACAATCTTGGAGATCTTCATCGAATTATACTGAAAGCGAGGGATTTGCCTCTTCATGAGGTAGGGATCCGAATTACCAATACAATCTAAACAGAAATAATTATTTTTCAGCATGTTCTTTCCAGGATAAAGTTGAATGGACCGGACCAGACAAGCGCAAGAAGCAGAAAGAGTGGATGATTCTTCTGAACAGCATTTATGATGTCAACGACTCAATTAATGAAGAAACCAAGGACCAGTTACGTTTACCGCATGACCGGACCAGACAAGCGCAAGAAGCAGAAAGAGTGGATGATTCTTCTGAACAGCATTTATGATGTAAACGACTCAACTAATGAAGAAACCAAGGACCAGTTACGTTTACCGCACGAGCAAAAGGACACTGCTGTTTCAGCGTGCTCCGGAATCGTAGTTCGAACAAGTTCATAGCATACCTTTTGTTAGACCAAGAGGAATTCCAGCTACAAAAATCATTGAAAAATCCAGTGCCTATGAGCGTTATGAACTTAGTAATAATATCCTTGATATCCTTCGAAACCCAACGAAAAAAGCAAGTTTGAACATGGAAGACCCTATTGTACGTGCTGTGCAAGAAACCCTTTTAGTAGACGCACATGAAACTGACAAGCCGTTATCAGCCGTAGAACAATCCCAGAAGAAAGGAAACTTGGGCCGGGTGTTGCCAGAGAAAGATTACGTTGCATTCAATCCAATGGTAAGATTCGTCATCCCTTCAGCGTCTCCCACCTCCGGGCTTGAACTTATCAACTAGCTGATTAGGCTAAAAGTATCATCTGTCTCATCTGTGACTATTTTTTTTCCAGAGCTCCAGTAAGAGACGGAAGAATAAAAGTACAGAACCAGAAACTCCAAAGGATGAAGACTTGACGACTCTAGAGAATTTAGAAGAATCGCTTAACAGATTACAGGATGATAAGGATGATGAAGACGGATTAGAGGCCGCGAAATCCCATTACGCCACAAATAAAGCCAAAAAACCAGGGAAGAAGACAAAGGGAAAATTCTTTGAGAAAATGAAATGGATGAAGAAAGGTAAGAAGCGAAGACCAGAAGATGAGCAGGAAACGAAAGGTAACGTAGATACGCCAAAGGCTAAGAAACCACGGCGTGAAATCGTTGAGGATAAGAAAGCTGGCGGACGTGGGGGTCATGGTGCAAGCCGTTTCTTTACGAATCCTTTCAGGGCCAAAGAGGGTAAGAGCGTTACTTTTAAAAAATGACCGTTAGCTTTGTTAGCGTTAACTATAACATTTAGCGTTCTTCGCAAAAGGTAAGACTCACGATAATAAAGTACACAGTTATATAATTTCAATAGAAATTCCGTAAATTCAAACAACAGTTATCTCAAATCCAAATCCATTGTTTTTAAGGGAAACTAATATTGAATTTACGGCAAATTCCTTGAGTCCGAACTAAATGAATTAAAAATATCCCGGAAACTAAAAATTTCGGTGCATTCAGAATGATAATTTTATTTTGGTACTCAAGTTACTGTATTCGGTGCTTTTCGGTTAGTGATCGGTGCCGTTTTTGTTTGGTGCGTTGTCGATTGTTGTAAATGTTTAGTGCTATGGTTCTTTTGTCAGTGTTTTGTGATAATAATCCAAATGTCGTTCTACAACTAGCTTCGGTGGAAGAATTAGATCCTCCACTTCTGGAAGATTTGCCAGTACTTTCTTACTGACATTATTGAATTGAAGCGTTGTCAAATCATGAGCCAGTGGATGGAATCTTAGGTACCTTGGAGCTTCACCTTCGTCATCTTCATACAGAAATCCAACAGGACCCAGTGCATTCTTGTCAGCTTCTTCAAAAACTTCGTTTCTCCATTCCAGAAATGGTATAAATTCTCCATAGATTCCAAACTTCGCAAATACTTCTGTAATATCTTGTTCTGAAACTTGAGAATTACTTGTTAAATTATATACCCCAGATTCTGATGTATCTTTGAGGAAAATTCGACTCGATATTTGAGCGGCCGTGTCTACTGCCATGACAGGAACTCCATTTTGATCAAAGCTTGGAAACTTTCGGATTCGGATGCAGGAGAGCAAAATACTCCAGGAATGGTTATACCCGGCGGGCATGGCTCCGGTTATACTGTGGCCCATGATTGATGCATATCGAATCACGGTGGAAGGAATGCCACGAAGAGTGCCTTCGTACAGTAGTTTCTCACTGATAAATTTGGACAAAACGTAGCCGCTTATCACTTTTTCGCCAAAATCTTCTGGTTAAATTATATACCCCAGATTCTGATGTATCTTTGAGGAAAATTCGACTCGATATTTGAGCGGCCGTGTCTACTGCCATGACAGGAACTCCATTTTGATCAAAACTTGGAAACTTTCGAATTCGGATGCAGGAGAGCAAAATACTCCAGGAGTGGTTATAACCGGCGGGCATGGCTCCGGTTATGCTGTGACCCATGATGGATGCATATCGAATCACCGTGGAAGGAATGCCACGAATTGTGCCTTCGTACAGTAGTTTCTCACTGATAAATTTGGACAAAACGTAGCCGCTTATCACTTTTTCGCCAAAATCTTCTGGCTCTGGAAAATCTTCCACCAATTCATCGCCAATTGCTTTTGTAACAGCGATCATCGAGGAAGCGTATAAGATTGGTTTTGTAAGGGTCGTTCCAGCAAATCGTAGGACATTAACCAAACTGAAAACGTTTTGGTTTCGTAAGCTCTGACTTCCTCCTTCGCTGTAACCTAAGCAAGAACAGGAAGATATGTGAGTGCATGCTCAACGCCAGGCCCTTAAAATTAAAAAAAAAACCCAAACAAGCCCGTCTGAAAGACGGAATTTTACTACTCCCAAAAAATAGACCTAAGGCGGCCCAAAAATGTTGGAAGTTAGAAAACCGGGCCGCCTATACGTATGCTTAAGTTATATTTTTTCGGAGTTTCGGAATCCCGTCTTTCAGACGGGCTTGTTTGGTTTCATAAAATTATCAATTTTTAAAATATTTGTACAGTTTTTTCGTACCTTCGAGATGATTTGCCCGAATGGCACAGTGTACAATTGCATCAACGTTTCCTACCAGTTCTTCATACTTTTCTGGACCTATACCCAAGCGTTCCTTGGACACGTCCCCTACAACGACCTTGACCCTTTCCATGTCCACAATATCAGTCAGGTCATATCGTTTGAGAGCATTGACTAATCGGGTTTCCCCTTCCTCTTGATCTTTTCCCCTTACGAGGCATATTATAGTCTCAATTTGTGTGGCCAATAGAAGTTCTGGGATGAAATGAATTCCGAGATGTCCCGTCGCTCCAGTAAGAAGTACGGATCTAAACTCTGAAGGTTTCTTGGGCCCTAGTTCGGCTGCTTGAATATCTGCAGGAAGAACGGCGTCAAGTCTTACAAGTTCTGCCAATGGTGCGGTTGGGGCCGCGTCAGAATTCATAAGATTTGCCATATGGGTGGAGAGGCTACGCAGAGTTCGATTTTCTTGCAATGAACTGACTGTTAGCGTTTTGTCACCGAGCATTCCTTGCAAGCGATTACGCATTTCCATGGCCATTAGAGAATCAACCCCTAATTCACTAAAATTTTGGTCTGGATCAATCTTCTCATTTTCTGGAATTCTCAGCGTCTGTTTCAAAATCGCTTCCAGGAAGTTCTGGATCTTTTCTTGTCGTTCTTCTGGAGGGGAAGCCTTGATTTCTTCTACCATTTTTGCGTATTCTTCCGAAAAATTGTCGGCTGAGCTGTTGTCTGAACGCATCTCGTCAAGATAATTTCCAAGGCCATTTACAAATTGTTTGACAATGTTCCAATCAATTACGTCCAAAACAACTGACTGACTCTCTCCTTCGCGCATGATCTTTTCAAGGGCAGCGATTCCTCGGGCTGGAGTAAACGATCTCATGCCAATTGCACCTTCTTGTCCAAGTTTGATGTGCGCAGCTGCGCCAACCTGAAATTGCAAATATACGTCAGATTGGCTTTGATAATTGATTTCAGCTTAAGCTCGGCGTACCGTTTGGTCAACTGCTTTAACTCTGCTCTAACTTAAATTTTTAAATGTTCGCCCCTCTCCATCCCATGGGAGGGTGAGGAACAGGGGGAAATTTTAAAATTAAAGTTAGCAGTTGACCACACGGTAGCTTATGTTTAAAATCTGCGATAATTATGCTAATGAACAATTAATTTTGATTTCTTACATCACTCCACGCCCCCCAATTGATGGTCGTAGCTTTCAGTCCCAACGACAGCCGATAGTGAACCAACGAATCCAGGTAACGATTCGCGGCCGAGTGATTGCTTTGACCCATGACACCGATAATGGCCGCTCCCGAAGAAAACATCACAAAGAATTCCATGTCAAAGGTCTTGGTTAAATTATGCAGATACCAGCCGCCATATACTTTGGGCCTGAGGACACTTTCATATTTTTCCCATGTCTGATTTGGTACAATAGCGTCTGAGATAACTCCAGCCGCGTGCATGATTCCCCGAAGTGGGGGTAACTCCAATCGCTGAATTGTGTCCAAAATGTGTTGACATTGCTCAAATTCTCCAACATCCGCTTGAATTACCACAATTCTTTTCCCCGCACTATTCAGCGCTTCAATAAGTTCTTGCGCACGCGGCAACGGTGGAGTTCGTCCAACTAATACAATATTTTGTGCCCCATTCTTTGTCATCCATTTCGTAACTTCCATTCCCAGTCCTCCAAGGCCCCCAGTAATTAGATACGTACTCTGGCTATTGAAGATGTGATGAGCGAGCTTAGGTCTACCTTCCGGTGACATCGTGACCTTTGGCAATTTCACCACAATCTTGCCAATATGCTTAGCTTCTTGGAAGTGATAGAAAGCTTCTCGTGATAAATCCAGAGGAAATACAGTGGAAGGAAGTCCCCTGTAGTGTCCTTTGTCAAAGTATGATTCCATGTCAGCTAACATGTCACCAGCATCCTCTGTTAATAAGAAAAAAATTAACGATTTTCGTTTGTTTTGCGCTTGCGCTTGAGCTGGACAACGTTCCCGTTGTTCAGCTTTACCGGTGCACTTACCCGGTGCTTGCCAAACTTTTTCAGCTAAATCGATAATATAATACTTGACATCCGGTCGAAGCGCCGTAACTTCCTCTTCTTTCCAAATGTTCAATTTAGCAATTTCAATAAACTGTGCTCCCTGACAGCATGCTGCTAACGACGTTTCTTTGAAATTTGGTCCAGTAAGCGAATTGAGTACAATCGTTACCCCTGCCCCCTTGGAATCTCTCATAATGCCTTCCCCATAATCCGTATTTCTTGAATGATACACATTTGTAATGCCCAGAGCACGTAGAAACGCCCTTTTCCGCCTGCTCCCCGCCGTCGCATAAATTTCAGTCCCAATGTGCTGCGCTACTTGTATGGCCGCAAGACCCACGCCCCCAGATGCAACGTGAATGAGTACTCGGTCATCTTTTGTCATTTTTGCTACTTGAATCAAGGAATAGTAGGCCGTCAAAAAGGCACATGGGATTGTACACGCTCCAGCGAAGGTCATATTCGGTGGTTTTTTCATCAGGGCTCGGGAACTCACTACGACGTGACTGCATAATCCTCCATGGGAAGTGAATCCAAAAACTTCGTCCCCAATTTGAAGGTTTTTTACTTCCGGACCAAGGGCCGTGACAGTTCCAGAAATGTCCAATCCCACTTCCAGGGGTTGATCCTTCGGGATTTCAAAACCTTCGGGTTTTAGAATCATAAACAGATCCCGAAAGTTGAGGGCAGTGGCCTCAATGAGCAGTTCAACCTCGTCCTTGATCGGTTCCTGTTTTGGGATGGGTCCCACCTCAATATCAGCGAATGCCCCACTGGGAGGGTTAAGCAGCTTAAAACGGTCTGTATTCGGAAGGCTAATGGGTTGAGATCTCTTTTCCGTTGTAACAAGACGCTGGAGAAATTTCTTCCCCTCCCGAAGAGCTACAAACAATTCACGTTCCTTTGACCAGAGATGTGAAAATACTTCGATCGCTTCATCACTTTCAGCGTCCTCATTCTGATCCACATCTAACGTTTGAATGAGCAATTCTGGATTTTCATTAGAAAAGCTTTTAATTAAGCCTAGGGCTGCAGCTCCAGTGGGGTCACCAGCATTAGCATCCCCAATATAATTTACGCCACGGGTCAGGAGCATCAATTTGGGTTTTGGCTTTAATTTTTGTACAAAAGTTTGGTAACTCTGACAAATGTGGAGCAATCCAGCGCAAAGAGTTTTCTGTACCTCCGTAATCGCTTCCCCTATGCGGGTTTTCGTCCACATGAAAACTATTGCCTCAACTTTTCGGTCTTTCATACCCTCAAAAAATTCCTGGAACTCTTCAGGACGTAGTCCATTCAAGGTCACGGTGTTTTCTGCGCCAGTGTTGCCCAAAGTTTCTTCCCCATACTCCAATTTTACCGAAACAACATTACGGTGTACATTCTTCAGTCGATTGTGAAGTTCATGCGCAAGTTTTGTTCCATCACCAAATAGAATCCAAGTCGGGAGGATGGTGCCTCCAGGGGCAGGGTCACAACTCAGAGTCTTGAACACTGGAGCATGACTCCCCCGAGCCAGGATCGCTCCGTTCGTGTCATCATACATCTGCACGGCGGTAATGCGATCGTAACCGGAAGCCTGACAGCATTCAGTCCACTCCTGCGCACTGATAATGGGTGACAACTGACGGAAATCCGTAAATCTCCACCATCCATCTAGAAGACCAAATGAGAGGGACAGAAAGTAGACCGACTGGAATTGTTCCAGCATCAATAACATTCCGTCCGGTTTGAGCAGTTTTCTCATATTGGTCAGCGATTCCTTTAAATCTCTCGTAGCATGGACAACTTGCATTCCAATTATAAAATCAAATTGTTCTGGAGCGAAACCTTGGGGTAGGGGATCTTCCTCGATGTTCAAAATTTCGAATGTAATGTCCTTATTCGTGTATTTTTGTCTCGCTTCAGCCAAAAACAGCGGAGAAATATCGGTAAAAGTGTAGTGAAACGGAACATTGAGTTCTCGTAATCGTTCCATCAATTTCACTGAAGAAGCTCCAGTACCCGCTCCAACTTCCAGAATACGAATACGCCCCTTTCCTCTCTCCTCCAATCCGGTCACGGCATCCGACAAAAGGGCAATTGCCAATCGCGTGTTGAGAATATACCATCGACTGTCGCTGTAAATCTTAGACGCTCCAGTTTCATTTTTATCATCAGGGAACAAAAGCGCCAGGGGAGTCATTTTTCCTTGTAGGACCAAAGTCATATGCTGGCCAATTCTTTTGGCAAATCGGAAAATCACATCGTCATTGGCACAAATCCGTTCGGCTCGTTCCGATAAATCTCGGATTTCACGCTCGATGTCATCGACCGAAGGAAGGGGGCGTAGAACAAGGGCTGTGTCGCCATCAACATCTAAATATTTCTCCTTACGTAGGATATCAAAATAGGCCTTGACGATTTTCGGTACCTGGATCTGTCCACTGATAATACTTGTCCAGTCGGACTGCGCAATACGTTCTCCTACGGGCCATGGAAGTCCGCATTCCTGAATACTCCTAAAAAAAATTTTTTTTTAAAAAGAAGTTTTTTTAGAAAATTTTGAACAAAAATACTAAAATTAAAAAAAAAACAGAAAAATTGAAATTGAATTCGAAAATTGTTAACGCGTAAATGAAGTACGCAGCCGCGCATGTACAGACGCATGGGCAGGAAATACGTTTTTACTTACCGGCATAAGAACTGGAAAAACATGTCGTTGACCAGCTCATAACCTTTCCATTCTGTCTGTGTAAAAGCATCCACATCAGCCCACGTGACAGCAACATTTGGCATGTCTCGGGTTACATCGGGCATGTCACTCGGATTTGTTCGGTTAGTAGTCCAGCCTAGGGCCGGTCGCCATGTTTCGTGTAGAAAATCAGGCAGATGAGCACCATCGGTAATCAGCGTCCGAATAAATGAATCCACCGTGGTTTTGAGCAATTCCAGCCCTTCCATAATTGCCAAGCGCTCCCCCGTATCGCTGTAAAGGCTTACGTTTCCTTCTCCAGCGTCTGTCCACTGCGTATGCGCGTAAAGTTGTGCCGTTGGGTTGTTACTTAACCAAACAAATTTCTTAATAGCAATTGGCAGTTGAAGTTCTTTCTGTGGAGTTTGAGAAGCTAAAGCAAATCGGAAAGCAAAAGTTTGAATCATGGCGTCCAAAACAATGGGATGACAAATGTAGGAGCCAGAATCTTCAGGTAAATTAATTTCTGTCAAAATTTCTGCCGTTCCTGTCCAGGCTTTTACAATACTTTGAAATTTCGGGCCAAATTGAATTCCAATTTCAGCAATTGTGGCGTAAGCTTTCTCCACCGAGTCTTTAAGGCTCAGTTTTTCTTTCAACTCATCCAGGGAAATTCGCAGCGTTTCTGGTAATTTTGTTGTAGGACTAAAAATCCCTTGCGCATGCCTCTTCCACTTATCCGGTTGTTCAGTAGACATCTGACGATGAATCCCAACTTTGTACTGAAATTAAATAGAGAATTTTATTTAGAAAAAAAATGGACGAACAGATTGCGGACAGAAAGACAGGCCGAAAGTATCAATCAGCTTTAAGCTTAATCAGCTTTGCTTAATTTGCTTACGGCTTTGATTACTCATAATTTTGCTCTGCGTTACCTGTATTCCATCTTCAACGCTAACGGAGCTGACAATCGTTTGTATTTGTGATGGCTTGCCAAGTTCCAGCGCTGCCTCCACAGTGAGATCCATAACAGTCAACGGTACCTGCACACCCCCCGCTTGGAGTACTTCCCTTCCAGCAGCCATGATGGATTCCAAGTACGCTGCAGCCGGCAAAATTATTCTCTCAGCCACTTTGTGGTCCTCGACATACGAAATGTCTTTCACTCGCAGTGTATGACAAAAGATATTGTCCGAAAGCGGTGCGGGCATTTGTCTTCCAAGGAGCGGGTGAAGCAGGCGAGTATTCAGGCTCAAGCTGTTTCCTCCATCTTCATTTACAAACCAATATTTTTGACGCTGGAAGGGATAATGTGGGAGATCAATTTTCTGGATGTCCTTGGCATACCAATTTTTCCAATCAATTTCAGCGCCATTCACTTCAAGTTTACTTAGCGCTGTAAAAATGGACAACCAATCTTCTTCGGAACGCCGCAGCGATGGTGAGAAACTTCCATTATGGCTGTCACTAATATTTGCCATGGCCAAACCAAGCAGAATTGGTTGCGCTCCAATTTCGACAAGCGTTTTACAATCTGAAGCCCAAAGGAGTTTGATGGCTTCTGAAAATCTGACCGTGTCCCGCAAATGGCGTTTCCAATACTCGGGCCCGAAATCACCTTCTTCCATGACACGAGCCAGCGTCCCCGAAATGTAGGTCGCGGACGGTGAATTTGTAGTAACAGTTGCAGCCACAGCGCCAAATTCTTCTAGAACCTGATCCATTTGACGAGAATGAAACGCGTGGGACGCTGGAATGATTTGAGTTTTCATACCGCCAAAATTGTTTGCACAAAATTTCGAAAATTCTTCAATGGCTCCCGGACTTCCGGACACAACCACTTCCTCAGCTGAATTCATTGCAGCGACATCAAGTGCTCGGTCCCCTTCCCCAACTTTCATGAAATGCTTCATTGCGGTTGTAACCCGCTCAGGAAGATCCTTGACCGCGAGCATACTTCCCTGTGGAAGCGAATCCACCAATCGGCTTCGCTCAATCACTAGCTTCATAGCACTTTCCAAATTTAGAACTCCCGCAGCCACGGCTGCCCCAAATTCTCCCACTGAATGTCCAATTACGAAATCAGGTTCAACACCAAACGATTTCCAGAGTTGGATTAGCGCAAATTGGAGACAGAAAATCGCTGGCTGACAATAAATGGTCTTCTCCAACAATTTTCCATCACCCCACACAACATCCTGCAGCGATTGTCCTAACCTTTGGGAAAACAGTTCATCACAAGTGTCAAAGGCTTGGCGGAAGACTGCAAACATAGTGTACAAATTTTTTCCCATATTTGCGTATTGTGACCCTTGACCTGTAAATAGAAATCCAACTTTTGCTTTTTGCGTGACCTTGCCCGTCACATATCCACGATTCTCCAGTTTCGAGACCAAGTTGGAAATGTCTTTGCCCACAAGGGCGAGTCGATTTGAAAGGTGAGCGCGACCACAATTGGTTGTGTACGCAAGTTCGTCAATATTTAGAGATGGATTGGCCGTAAGGAAGGAGAGATACTTCTTGCGTAGTTCTTCCAGTGCTTCTTCAGATTTGGCAGAAATTGAGATAAGTTGAGGTTTTCCAGATGGGGTTGACCTGCGTGGTGGGGCAGGTGGTTCTTGGATGAGCATATGGACGTTTGTACCACTCATGCTAAATGAGCTAACTCCAGCGATTCGATTTGGTCCAATCCATGGAGTTGGTTCCACTGGAATGACGGCTGGAATCGCTTCGAGGTTTATCCTTGGATTCAATGTTTTCAAATGAAGATGAGGCGGAAGCGTATTAGCTTTCATTGATAAAATCACTTTCATCACACCTAAGAAACAAAATTAAGAAACTTAGCTTCCATTTACAAAAATTTAGTGTTTAGGTTAGTTGTATAAGAATTATACCAAAGCTCAAACAATGAAAATTAAACCACAATTTTCTTGGCAGATTTTTAAGAAAAAATGAGTAAAAAAGATTTCCTTGGAAAAAATCTAGTGAGAAAGTTTTACAAGATTTCGGAATAAATCATTGATAAAAAATATTTGTCCTACACTTTTCAACAATAGAATATTTCTAGCCGTGTTAGTCAATTCTGCTATTCATTTGCTAAAAAAGAAAAGGCCAAGCACGGAGCTTTCGTTTGAGTTAGAAAAAGAGGGCAATGAAAATAATTTTAGCGAGTGGCGTCTAATTGCTTCATAACAAAAAATTGCTTTACTTACAAAAACTTGTACTTATTGAAGATGAATGACTTACAAATGAAAACATTTGTAATTATTTCGTTAGAAAGTACAAGAGGAGTTACTTTTACGAGATTTTGTGCAAATTTCACAAATTGTGACAATGTATCGTTATTTTAAAGCCGTAATTCAAATAATTGAGCAAAAAGAGTAATTATGAAGTTGTCTGCCAGAAACAATGGGAAAACGGAAAGAAACTTTGTTTTTATACACGAAAATCCCGTTTACGAAAATAAATCATAGCATTCCTAAAAGTCAATTACAATGTTTTACCTGCAATTCCTGCGGCTGCTTCCGCGTGTCCAATATTTGTCTTCACGGATGACACGAGAAGGGGCTCCTTTCTTTCTTCAGAGTAAACTTGTCCAATGGCATACATTTCGGTTGGATCTGGACCAATCACAAGGAACCGTTCAGAAATTTGACCAATCAGACGACCACATTTTAAGATCTACTGTTCCAAAAAAACAGGAACAGGACCTCCAACGTTACCTCCAACGATTGTTCCTGTTCCATGAGCTTCCACATAGCTGACATCCCATGGATTGACATTTGCATCTGCCAACGCATCTCGAATTACGCGTTCCTGAGCCCAAGCGTGGGGCGTTCCAAAACTGGTTCCAGCTCCGTCATTGTTTAAAGCAGAACCACGAAGTAGAGCTAGAATTTTGTCACCTTCACGTTTTGCGTCCGAATATCGTTTCAAAATTGCCACGCCACAACCTTCGGCTCGGACAAATCCGTCGGCGGCTAAAAAGCAGGACATTTACGAACAGAATTCCAATATTACAAAGGTCAATTTAAGGTCAGGCACTTACATTCATCAAACGTCTTGCAATGATGGTCGTTCGACAGTACAACAGTGTCCTTGTCATCTCCCGAGAGAGGATTTAGGACCATCAGGACCAAATTCACGCCGCTCGTGATGCATAAATTTGTTTCTCCACGGCGCAAGCTCTGACAAGCCAAATGCAAGGCTCCCATTGATGAGGAGCAACCGCTACAAAATATTTTTTTTAATTTTAGAAAACGAGTCTTCACTTTTCACACTTCTCAAACGGTTCCATTTTCTTTTTAAAAAAAGATTTGTTTTAAATCTTTTTTTTAAATACTCTGTTTTTTACCATTTTCGGCCAAAATATTACCTTTCCAGAGCAAGTGACGGTCCATTGAGACCCAGGTGATAAGAAATGCGGGATGCAGTTGCGCTGAAAGCATTTCCCAAGTAGCGATGGTGAAAATCATTTGCGCTTAATCCTTTATTTGGCAAAAAGCGATCATAATCCTGTTGCCAAATTCCCATAAAAACTCCCGTATCCGATTCTTTGAGCATTTGGGGATTTATTCCAGCGTCTTCTAAGCTTTCCCAAGTAACTTCAAGCAAAAGTCTTTGTTGCGGATCCACAAATGGTGCTTCGCGTGGGCTAATTCCAAAAAATTTGGCATCAAATTCATCAACTGGACATGCTAAAAACCCGGCTCGAAAATATTCGTCGTCCAAGTCATTCACACATTCCGTGTAATTGGGACGGTCCGAAGGATACTCTCGTACGGGGTCACGACCTTCGACAAGCAGTTGCCAAAATTCATCAACATTGTTTGCTCCAGGGAAGCGACAACTCATTCCAATTACAGCAATAGCATCTGCCAATTCTTCAGGAATTTCATCCACTGGTGCTTCATTTGGAGCAGTTCCAGCCGGAAGTCCATTCACAGCCATGGAGCCAACAAGACGCTGACGAATTTCTGTCTCCTAAAAGTAAATTAATTTTTCTAAAAATTTATTTATTTATAAAAATTCCTCTAAATTTTTATAATATTTATTTACATTTTTATAATATTCAAATGAAATTTATTGAAAGTTAAAATAAAAAAACTAGCAATTGAACAAAATAGGAACAAAATGAACTAACAGTCAAATTTTGAATGAAAGGCAAAACATCCTGCAAATAAATCTCTTCCCAAGCGGAAACGAAATTCTGAAAAAAAAAATCAAAAAATAAAAATTCATAAAAACAAAGTTTCAAAAATTATTTTTTAACAAATCTCAGAATTAGTAATTTTTGCAACTTACTTCAGCCATTTGCTTCTTCTGTGAAGCTTCAACTTTCCAAGGAAGTTCAAGAAAGTGTACCAGTTTTGGAGTTTTGGACCTAAAATTTTGCGTTTTACAAAAAATTGCTCTAATTCTGCACTTAAGTTTAATTTAAATTCCCAAACTGATTGAGTTAAATTTTGACTAACGTAAATATTAATCCTTCTGCGGTCACAGGGGCACCGTAACGTTCATGCAAGGCCAACCGTTTAACAGCCCCTCGAAACTTTTCCTGAAGAATTTCTCCAAAGTCGGCCGTCTTTCTTTTGTCAGCCAATCGGGCCAAACTTTTGAAAGTCTTTGAACTTGGCCGAAACACAAAAAGATGGGGAGATTTTTTTCCAGGAGCCAATGAAGCACTTGCAAATTCATCTTTCCGAAATAATTCGTCACAATTTTCAAGCATCTACCCACAAAACATTCCACTATTAAGTTAACTATTAATTTAAATTCACTTAATACGGTTTGGTTTGAACATTCCGATTTTAAACTCCGTCGTTCAAAAATTTAACTTAATTTTTAATTTTAGAATAATTTTTAATATTGATTTTAAAAATTCAATTTGTGTTTAAACAATTGGCGTACCAGAGAATTAGCATCCACAAAAATGCATTTCTTCCACGGGACCAACTTCCAGCTTAAAATTTTGGCCAAAGATCCATTGAGAGACTCAAGGCGCAAGTCAGATGAATTCAATTTCACCACTAGATCAAATTCTTCTTCCAGAACAAACCTATTAAACAAAGATACGTAGACGCGGCAAAATCTTTCCAAAACTACGCTGAGCTAATCATTTTTTTTTTAATTTTCAAACGGTAGCGAAGTACAACAATTTTGAACCGTTTTCTTTTATTTTTTTTGAACATTTCCCCAAAACATATTGAAAATTTGAACCTTAAAAACAAAAATTGAAGTTATTCGGCAGTTTTTCTTACTTCAGCGTTGCAGATACCTCGTCACAAACAAAAACAGTCAACTTTCTCGTGGAGAAAGTACGCCTAATGGATCTTGCCAAAACGAGAGCGGACCACGCACTGCTTTCATCCGTAACAAATGTTACCCAAGACTCGTCGCCACCTAAAACATGTCACTTGTGCAGTTTCACATAATTTCAACTTAATTATTTAAGTTAAAACTTCATTAACCCCAATTAAACTTTTAGAAAAAAATTTCAAACGATTTTTTTTTCAAATTATTCAAAACATTATTGGCCGTTACCCATCCTCAGGAAAAAACAATAACACACGGTTTTGGGGACACTAAATCAAAAATTCCAGAATCACAATTTCCAGTACCAATCAATGTTACACCAGATACGGAATTCTAGATTTGTAGCGTTCTAGAATTTTGCACCAATTTTATCACAAGCCCAAGCACCAACTTAACTGACACGAAGAACGTTTTTGATCACTTTATTCTGAACGATTCTGAACGCACCGAAAGGACGAACGGAGAAATGGTAAATGAAGTGTTGAATATGTCGGATGCGGCGCTTTTAGCGGAGAAGACAATTAATGTAAAGTAGCCTGAAGATGAATTTTAGGAGGTGCCTGTTCCTTCCCACGTCCCGTCCAATATCGGAGCGGAAGTCAGGTGAGAAAAATAAGTTGGACATTGTTTTGAGAGCATTAAATTCATAACTTCATTTCAGAAATACCGTTCCTTATTCCTTAATTCCTTACTAGAAATGATATTCATCCCCTTCTCAAAGTGGGGACTTGAGGAAAATTATGACTTTTCAAATTTATTTTTCTGCAAACTTGACATTCACACGATACTAACTCTCTCACAACTCCGCACCTTAGGGTAGGAAGCTAAATTTCATTCATTAGCACCACTTAATTAATAGAATAACCGCTTACCCTCTTTGAAGACAATTAACAAAACAACGGAAAACATGAATTCACACTCAAGTATTTTTCTGATTTTTTCTGATTTTAAACACAATTGTATGAAATATGAGCCGCAATTTCCAGAAACTGTTTCGTCGAGCACTGAAACCTTGAGTAAAATTCCAACGATTAATATCACAAAATTTCATTTTTCATAACACCTAAATATGACAATTTAGCGCTAAGGTTAACAAGGTTAGCAACTAAATACTAACCTGAACCTAACTTACATAACCTTACCTAAACAAACCGAACCTAACCATAACCATAACCAAACCTCAACATAACGCCGCTTATAAAAATTAAAATTTTACCGTACGTCCCGGATATTTCAAACGGGGATAAAAATATGATATGAAAGCTTCAGACTCGCTAAACCTAAAACTAACCTAAGCTAACAAAGTAAACCTAACAAAGTAAACCTAGCCTAAACATAATCTAACCTAAACCTGAACATAACGCCACTTAAAAAATTAAAACTTCCCATACGTCCAAGGTTTTTTAACCAGGGGTTAAATGGTATGAAAATATCGACCACCGACTCCCTAACCCTAAACATAACCTAACTTAACCTAAACCATGACCTAGCTTAACCTTAAATCTCTGGCTTTCATTAGTACTCAAATTTTAATGCGGTTACTTTTAACTTCTGCTCGATCTGCTAACGATTGAATTAATAAATGTGTAAGCTGCAGCAGCTGGGTGCCATTCGCTTATTTTGTTTTAGTGCACCATATCTAAACGTTCATAAAAAAGTTGATCCAGTAGTGTAATTGCAGTGTTTTCTTCCTATTTTTGACGGCATTGGTTCATACAAAGTGAAATCTTGGAACGAGAGAATTCTTTGTCGCAAAAATTTCTTGGCTGGAGGATATTTTTATACGATTCGTATAAAAATTTGTTCAGCTTGTCCTTGATTANGATATTTTTATACGATTCGTATAAAAATTTGTTCAGCTTGTCCTTGATTATTTCAGAATTTTGAAAAGACGAAATTTTTCTTTTTTTTGCCATTTTTCTGTGCAATGGCATGTTTAGTAATTGCGTTGAGGTATAGCACCTCTCGTCCGGAAATTGCGACAAAGAGCTGTCAACTTTTGACAGTTCCGTTTTCAAAAAATCGTTGAGAGCGACAGACATATCATGTCATTGCTATTTACCTCCTCTTCCATAAAAAGTCTGAGAAAAAACTGAAGTTTTAATTAACATTTCGTTAATTGGCTCTTCCGCAATTCTGTCTTTTTCTAACCAATTAATTATAACTTCCCGAGATATTCAAGTTTTGTAACGATTAAATGATACGTTCCCATGAATTTCAAGAGATGGAAAAAAGTATACAATTAAAGTGAGAAAATTATTCCAGGGGTCATCGCCATGCTCCGAAAATTCATTAATCTCACAATGTTTTTTAAGGAATGAACTTTCTCGTAGAATTCTTCTCTTTGAAAACGTTATGATTTTTGTCCGTTTCAGTTTCAATGAAAATTCTCATAGAATAAAAATGTTCTTGATCAGTAATTGTAATCAGTGATTAGGTTATTTAGTAACAGGACATAGGGCGGAAGTAGGTTTTTTACCTTCCTCTTCAGTTGAAAAGGCGAACGACCGACCGGAATCGACAAAAGTTAGTTCTCAGGGCTCAATTCTCATCTCCTGAAAAATCTGCCCAAAGCCTAGGCCATAACGGTATTTCCAACACCGTCAATTTTTTATTTTTGCAGAAATTATGAATGATATATGAAAAGTTGCTAATTTTTTGACAAAAAGATGCATTGATTCTTTCCTCAGCAAAATTTCGCACGGAAAATTTCGCAAGGAAAATTTCGTAAGGAAAATTGCGTAAGGAAATTGGAAAGTTAGCGGAGCATTAAAAGGAAAGCAGTTACGGAAAATGTGGGGAAAAATTGGAAAAAAAATCTACATATCCGTATTTTCTTCCTCGTCGGATTCTTCTGAAGATTCAAGAGTGACCATATACTGAAGGGTTTTTGGACGAACGACGCTGTAAGTGTTGTCAAACAGAAGCGTATCTGAAATTTTGTTTAGAAGAGTCAAACCTGTATTAAACTTTGTAGTTAAACTTCGCCTTTCTATGAATTTCAACGAAAGTTAGTTAATTTTAATTAAATTTTCAAAAGATCAGGAAAAGCTGACTTACAACTTCCAATTCGGTCACAAACAATGCTGCCACTTTGTTCTGCCAAATGTGCTTCAACTCGCTCGTATTTCACAACCTCATCGCCATTCTTAAATTTTAGAGAATATCCAATGTCGAATCCATCCGTTTTAAATCTCCAACTTCCGAAAGAATAATTAAAATAAGGCTAAAACCGCGGAATTAAATGTAGCTTTCTGGCTAAAACCTACCGCTTTTGTTAAAGTTGAGTTCAGTTAAATAGGTTTGTATTCAAAATCTCACCTCAATTTGGTATCTGCCACTTTGTTCTGCCAAATGTGCTTCAACTCGCTCGTATTTCACAACCTCATCGCCATTCTTAAATTTTAGAGAATATCCAATGTCGAATCCATCCGTCTTAAATCTCCAACTGTAAAACAAGGAAAAACATTCCAAAAGAAAATTTAAAATAAGGCTAAAACCGCGGAATTAACTGTAGCTTTCTGGCTAAAACCTACCGCTTTTGTTAAAGTTGAGTTCAGTTAAATCTGG
This sequence comes from Neanura muscorum, assembly GCA_019775825.1. Classification (NCBI taxonomy): domain Eukaryota; kingdom Metazoa; phylum Arthropoda; class Collembola; order Poduromorpha; family Neanuridae; genus Neanura; species Neanura muscorum. The sequence goes on along the minus strand of JABASL010000074.1, from coordinate 4,556 downwards.
TTTGTATTCAAAATCTCACCTCAATTTGGTATTTGGATGCTTGACCTCATATTCAACTTCAAGTTTCTCCCCTGCACCAACCGTTACTTCAATTAGGGCATTCTCATCAGTTACTCCGCCATCGGCAGGGAGGTCACCTAAATTAAACTAAAAACCGAGACTACAATTAGCAAATATAAAAAATTTGTGCGAAATTTTTTTTAGTTGTTCGTCTTTCTTGAGCAACCCAAAACGTTTAATTCCTCGCGACTCATATCCTTCCCCGTTTTTTTTCTTTCTAGAAACTCAAGCCAGTGTTGACTTACTGTCATTGTTGACGTTCCTCCATGTGTCGCTGGAAGCTGATCTGCTGGAATATTGTTCAACAGACTCAATTTCCATTTGGATGCATTACTTCCAAAAATTCGAATTTTAGCCAAAGTGACAGGAGAAAGTAGAGGTTTGATAAGTGCAAACAGAATTGTAAAGATTTTAGGAGCTAAAACAAACAAAAAAGATTTCGTGAGCTAAGGTTAAAAAATTATGCAAGATTTGAATTCGGTAACTAATTAATTTAATTAATTTTATTGCAATTAAAGTAACCCTCGTCAAATTTGTTTTCAAGTGAACCTTACCATTAATAATGTACCCAACTTTCAAGCGCTCGGGAAAGTTAGCCTCAAATCGTTTTACTGTCTCAAGAGCCACGTCAACACCTTAGAAAAAACGAATAATTTAAATTAATTTAAAATTAATTTAAATTAATTTAAATCGCGTCAATTTTATCCCAAATTAAACCTAAACCTAAAAAATTTCAGAACTTACATCCATGTCCCGTTAATTGCCGAAAAGTGTATCCTTTCATATCGAAAACAACATTAAATTGCGTGAACGCATTTCGGTCAGTGTCAGTAGATTCCAGAATTTTCCAGTTCATCCAATCGTGGTACTTGATATAATTATCCCGTTCTCCAATCTCAATAATTCTTCTAACATCCCATTTTCCAAAGGGTACCAAAAGCACTACAGGGGTCAGAGGTCAAAATACGTTTTTCAAAGACTAAGGTTTCGAGAAAATTTAAAATTGCCAATGTACCTGGACATTTTTCCTTGTCAACTCCAGAAACTTGAAACGGAAGTTCCTTCTCAAACATTTCCGGTGGCTTCCAACTGGACAAATTGTCAATTCCATTGATTTTTCTCCATTCAATAGATGCCCTAAACATTTCCTCGGCTTTGGCCAAGTCAAGGTCACGAGCACGAAGCCAGCTTAGAAGAAAGAGGTCCCCCTGATGCTTTTCCGCGAGGTCAACATCTTTGATTCGTTCCCGGAACTGGTTGGAACACAAATAAATTACAGATTTTCTGTTAAGATTATCAACCGCCGAAAAGAATTCAAGAATATTCGCAGATCTAAAATATTTTTTAGATTTTGAATCATACCGTTTTGAGCAACTCCAGCTCTTTTGCTGAGGGTGGGACGACCATGATGTCACAGAAAGGGTAACTAAAGTTGTTCTTAAAGTTGATCCGATTGGAAGCTAATGTCAACTAAATTAAAATATCATTTAAGCGATGAACCTTTATTAAAAATTGAGGAAAGCCCAGAAATTAAATCATGACAATCACAGAAAAATTCCACGCCACATCGCATGACGACCTTGACTTCGTCACCTTGTCATATATTTCTGGTACCTTTCTGTTACCTATAACAATGGACTAGCTCAATCAACTCCGCCCAACTTACCTAAACCCACTTATCTTTTGTCTCATCAACTTGCACGCAAAAATAATTTAAATAATTGGGTCAACCTCCTCAATAGAAAACAAAAATCGTGGAACAATTAAATGGACTTTAAAAAAAGGACAGATTTTTCTGTCGCAATGATGAACATAATCCAAGTAGAATTTCTGCAAATAAAAAAATAACACTTGTGGAATTAATTAATTTACTCATATTCGTTCTGAAATTCCATTCACATAAGCTTAACCGTATTGAAGATGTCGTTTCTAAATAGGGAAGTATTTTTATAATAATTTGTGTAACCAAAAGTATAACCCAAACATTTGAGGGAAGATGAAAACCCCAGGGAGCTGGGTCAACCTTAAGTGTCAATGATAGATTCCAGAACACTTCCACTAAGGGCCAAATCCCAATAATTTTCGACTCCATGCTTTTTCAGAAATTCCCGAGCCTGTTCTTCCGTTTGGACAAGTTTGAATTTCAGTTCTGAGAAAGCCCTTTCCTTAACCGCTCCTTCCCAAACCAAGACGCATTTATTTGGTGTCCCTTGCTTGTCCTTGACATTATCTTCCTCCCACTTGATTCGATTCAACATAAGTCGCTTGTATTTCTTCTGTTGCTTCGGTCCACCTTCCACTACCACCAAATTACAGTCCCGAAACAGTAATAAACATCCCGTTAGCGTAAGTTGTTTTGCATTGGTATCAACTTTAAATTTCTTGGACTGATTCGTGAGGTCATCAATCCTGTACACGCTGACTTGAACTCCAAGGGTAACATCTTCTTCCAACTTTTTGGCTTTCTTTTCCTTTCGCTGTTCGGGCGTTAGTTTTCTAGAGGCATTAGAATCATGATGCGTTTTGAGTCTTTTGGCCATTTCTTTACGAACGTGGGCTTCTACTTTTGTAGGATCCTGAACAGCCTCAACTCCCAAGACACGCATAAGATTAGAAATACGTACTTTAGGGGCAGGCGGTGGTTCGAGGCCGAGGCGAATCTTTTCCTGTTTTTCTTTCCATGTTTCACGACGATTCTGTCGTCGGAGCTTCTTCATTTCTTTCTTGGTGAGGAATACAGGGACGAGCGGTGTATCCAAGGGCTCGGTGGGGCAGCGTAGTTGTGTAGGATGCTCAATTAACTTTGTGATGACACCTTCCTTCAGGGGAGAGTCATACGTAATGCCAACATCCTTTTCTTTGCCTTCAATTTCCTTGTCTTCAAAAAGTAATGAATCCCACCATTCCACCTAAAACAAAACCTTTCTGATTATATTTTGATCATTGAAATATTTAGTTAACGAATTTCATTAACGCTTAGTTTAGTAGCTTTCAATTTTCTTTACACATTGGGCGTGTCAAGGCTATTAGAGAAAACGTTTGCACGGAAAGAATCTGTTACCTGTGGAATGTATTCTTCTGATTTCTCTCCCTTTGAACTGTTGGCCACAGCTCCGGACATTTTAGCCAATCGGGCAGCCGTTGAAATACCAGTTTTGCGGGCTTTTTCTGCAATTTCATCTTGTAACCGAGTCACTTGGGCTTGCATTCGTTGTCTATGGGCGAGTGCTACATATTTCCCGGGATCATTGAACTTTAGTGTCTTCTTACTCCGACTCTTTGCAGTAACGGGAGCCAAACGCTCGTCGAAGTACTTATTTGCTACAGCCTCTTCCTGCTCAGCGATTATCGCCGCCTCTTGGGCGCTAGCATTTTTAAAATCCTTGCGGGCTGCACGTATGTTAGCTTTCAACGTTGGCTGATGTTGTGGCAGGAGGATTTGCTTTCCAGATACGTCAATTGCCCGGCCTTCGTTGTCCAACAGCAACGGTACGGGTTTCTTTCCAAAACTTGCATCAATCATGTCCTGCTGCCTCCCCAATGCCCCAGATGCAATTTTACTTTGAATTTGTGCCTGGATTTCAGCAACTTTTCGTTTCTTATCTACATCGAAAGAAGATCCCGTGTCTTGATTTCTATTAATCACTGGTGGAAAAATGACAGAGACTTGTGGAGTATGGACAATAGGCGGAGGGACTACAAGTCCAGGTGGTGGTAAACCCTGTCTGAGTCCAAGTCCGGCCATTTCTTTCTTCCTTAGTTCTATAATTCGTTGTGCATTGGCCATCATTTCTTTAATTTGTTGTGGCGTCATGACTGGACTTACAGTGTCACTGGCACCATCACCATCATCCTGTTCTAATTTTGTTGTTTTTGCAATTGGTGCAACTGCCTCCGCCTCTTCCAAGGGTCGCTTGAACATGATGTCAAAGTTCACTTGTACGACTGGTAAGTTCAAGAGTATCAAATTTTGGGTCACAAACTACTAAATTACAGAAAAAAAATTAAAAATTAAAGAGCAATTAATCTTTAAAAATCGGTCAAAATTCTCAAAATTCCAAAACCGAAAATTGTGAAATCAAAATTCAAATTCCCGCCGGAGAAGAAAACACATCTGGTCGCTAAAAGTTGGCCCCTCAAATTTAGCCCCTTAATGCCGACATTTGACCCTAAACTACTGTTTTAGGGTTCAACAGTAAACCAGTAAATTGTAAGCATATGTCGGCAATTTTACAGTCTGAGGGGTTAGATTTGAGGGGCCAACTTTCAGCGACCAACACATCTCCAACCAAATCTGAAATCTAACAAAATTCCTTAAACATCAAATACGAATCTTCGTCAATACGGAATTTTATTCAGAATTTGAATTTTATTATTTTATTGATTGTTTAGTTAAAATATAATTATCGTTAATTAATATACTTTATTTCACCAATAAAATAAGGTATGGCACATAGTCACTGATTGGTCGTTTCAGAGAGTTGATGATAGGATTT
>JABASL010000073.1:0-32708 GCA_019775825.1 Neanura muscorum | reverse complement strand
ATTTTGAGTACAATAAATTATATGGATTTGGAAGGAATACTCTGAATCATTTTGCGAATGCCTTATTTTCTTAAGCCTATGTTTGGAAATGCTTCTTGGGGGTACCGAGAACAATGACTTTTGCCCATGACAATAGAAATCCAAATTTCTACATCACGAAAAAAACCCTATTTGCTTTATAAAAATTAAATACATTGCAAAAATTAAAATAAGCTTAAGAAAAATCCAATGTAAACTTACCAGCAAAATGTAGAACTTCCCTCAATTTAGTTCTAGAACGCAAATATTGCCCAATTTCAGCTTCTCTTCTGTCATCTCTGTCAGTCTATCAGAAAGCAAACATAAAATTCTTTCTCGCATAAAAAATTTCCCAACTAAAATTGTCCCAATTTCCTCAATCTGCTGGTTTCCAATTTACTGACAAAATGTTTCTTCTCAAGTGTCAAGAGGAAATCAAACATTAAAATATCTCTTGTACTTCAAGAGTCTGGTGCTAATCTGAAAAAGTGTGAAAAAATAGAGTAAAACCAGCGAAATCAGTCGGAAATTGTGTAAATAATAAAAATCGAGTTACGATTTATAGTGGAAGTGACGAGCATAAGATAAAATGAGGGAGCAAAATTCACAAAAAAAAATGTGTAACTTTGTAGGGAATAAATTTTTTTTCAGGCCAGTTTTTTCTAAATAGTAATCTTGTCCTTTTGAAGACTGGTGGTGTAATGATCTTGTCCATTTATAATTAATTCACAACCTAAAGGGTTGCTTGTTCCTTGTTCGTGTGGTGTCAATGCATGTCCACAAAAAACATCTTTTTTTTTAAAAACTTCGTGTTTCTTGCTTTTCACTCCACTTTTCCCCTTCCTTTCTCTCTTGTCTCTTTTTTGGGTGAAAGTGGTGTTTATTTATTCAAAAGTAATGTAAAACAAACGAGTCTACAGGTTGTCCCTCTTTAAATATTTACAACGCCATAAGCAAAGGCTAGCCCAAAAAACGGTAAAATACGCGCTTAAAATTATGATTAAAATATCTAAATTTCGTAAAAATTTGGAAAATTTTTCAGTATTATAATTAGGTGAACGGCGTAAAAGTTCGAAAAATAAACCAAAAATATATTTCTTTTCTTAAGGCGATATAATTTCCTTGGTGTGATTTTTTCCGCGAATTTATGTTGAAGTAATTCGATTATACGTGTGTGAAAATGAGGTAAATTACAAATTTACGTAAAATACAAATTCACGTAGAATACAAATTTATGTAAAATACGAATTTACGTAAAATACGAATTTACGTATAACCCGAAATTTTTTTTTACCTTCTGTGCTGAAGCCATTTGAAAATGAAAATTGATTTCATTTAATATTACCAAGGACTAGTGTTTATCTAACCACTACGAAATATTTCCGTGCTCAACTCAAAACCTTTTGAAGCACGAAACCTACCCAAAAAAACTAATTTTACTTACAAGCAAAAGAAATATCTAAACATGCAAAAGAACTTTCTTGAAAAAATGTAATAAAAGGAAAAGGTAGGAAAATTTTTCTGGAGTTTGAATAATTAAAAATCACACATTTGGCTCGATTGTCTTCTATTGATTTTTATACTCAAGCTCCTGGGAAAGTCCAGGTTTTCAAAATTTTTTAAATAATTGTAAAAGCTAACGGAATCCAGTTTGTTCCAGCTTGGTAAATTGTCAAAAGGATTTGGTTATGGGAACCTTCAATTTTTGTGTCATCCAAACCAATGACCAACTGGTGAGAAGATATCTAAAATACAGGCTCAAGAAAAATCAAGAACAAGAAAAGTTTTGATTTTTCTTAAAAAATATTGGCTAGCGGTACATTTGAAAGTTGTGGAAGCATTATGTGCATGATTTAGAAAAATGAATGACATCCAGACGATACTGCTATCGTTCAAATACTAAAGTTCTGGAAGTGATCGTGGGAAAGTTCTGGAGTTCAAAAAATGCGAGCATCTGAGCTGTGAGGAGCTACTAGTAGAAGCAATACAAAGCCAGAAAAAGGAAAAAAACCGACAGTAGAACCAGCTTTTTTAAGAAGATCATTTTAAAAGTGAAACGAGAACCGTGTATGAGTGAATGAGGAAAAATATTTTTTAGACTCAACGCATCATTTTCAAAGGGTTAAAGAGAGCAAAATCCTTAAAAAACTGTTTCTGACAGAGGAGATAAGGGTGCATACGTAATCTATAATGTTGTCTCCCTTCTCAGCTTTTTTTAAAGGGCCCAGTTTAAAAAATGTTCAAAAAAAATATTACGACGAGTACAAAATATAGAAAATATAGAAATGCACTGCCGTAGAAGCAAGTTTTAAAAAATTGGAGACAAAAATTCCGCGTCCCACACTTTCCCCTCAGACACAAAAAAACGGAACTTATCCAGTTTCCATGTTTTTAAATTCTTTCAAACCAAATTCCCAAGCCTGGTTTAAATAAAAGTTAATTCAATACAGTGTACACCAAACCGTGATTACCATTTACTTCCAATAGACGTGATTACGGAGTCTCAATTTTTGTGGTCAACGTAAATCGACCTCACGGTTACTTCAACTTCAACAATTCTCACTCAACCTACTTTCCTGTAGAAGTAAGAGTTTCAGGAATTAATTTATTATTGTACGGTATTCAATTAGTACAACACTTTTGCAGTAAAAATGTGTTTTTTTGAAAGAAATTAAATTGTGATTCTTTCTGGGTTTTTATAAAAATTTCCAATAGGACCGTTTTTTTTAGTTAAAAAATTCGACCCTTCGAATCATAATACTCCACCCGCACAAATCGGATTTTCCGTAAGAATGGAAGAACTGTAACAAACATTCTAATCTAAACTTTTTCTAAACAGTGTGCAGATGCTTCTTTTTTTTTATTTGAACATGATATGAAATAAGGATGACAAGTCAGAAAATCCAAAAAACTGTGACAAAAACTTCTTAAGCTGTTACAGCGGAGGTGTTTCCACAAATAGGAGTTTTGGTCTCAGAGAGACTTAAGGGTACAAGAAATCTAGGCATTCCAAAAGGTATCAGGCTTGAATAAATAGATATAATAAATTGTGGACTAAACGAATTGGATTGGAAGTAAAGAAGACAGAAAACAAGGATTTGTAATCTCTGCAGCTGCCAACTCTTTTTAGATTTTATAAACAGTCATAAAGCAAACGAGACTTTAAAAAATAATGGTATTTTTTTTTAAATAAAAAATAAAAATGACCATGAAATCTAGGAGCTAAAATTAGTTTAAAGTCCGTGAGATTGTAGTTAATAAAGAAGGAATTATAATTATTAATTAAGAAAGAAAGAATTTGTATTAAAATGAAGATGAGAGAAATGAGATCTGCCTAATCTCCATTTTGAAATCTTTAAAAAAAAAGATGGAGCAATGGAACGGTGGATCCTCACTGAGTTGATAAATTCAATCTTGTCAGAAATCATCAGCGTTGAATATTTTCATGATGCGTGAAATATTTGAGCAGAGGGAAAATGTTTTGGATGATCATCCTTCTCTCGGGTTCTTCAAATAATTTATCAAGTACTGTTCCAAGTGAGACACACTTCACCGCCATCACTACCTACTCCAGCCTCCAGCCTACAACTAAAAACTAAAAAATGCTTTCAACCGAAGAAAGGAACAAATGACTCCAAAAATTGGAAACGAAGTACCAGGATTCTGAAAATGACGGATTGGCTACATCAGGCTAGGCATGACAAGAAGATCAATGATCTTCAACCCAAGAGTCTCGCCTAAGAGGTCATGTCATACAATCAGGGTCAAGTCGTGTCATCGTTGCAATACATATCCAATAAGCGGAAACTTAAACTTAAAATTTAAATATCGTTGGAGTTTTGGACGCTTTGCTTCTACTGCATTTCAATTATCGAAACCAAGTATTTTTAGCATCCGTTCCTCACGTATATTGTCGGTACTCTCAAAATTTTGGTTCAAGCTGCCGCTAGATGCGTTGGCGTGTTATTATTATGAATAACCTTAGTCAATCCCTACAAAAAATAAACACGAATCCTAACATTTTGCCCTGAACTTAATCGCTGATTTCTGATACTTTCACCTTAATTCAGCCTAGTTTGGAATATTTTTTTTCAGAATTTGTTCAGTAAGGACCTGGGTTGGGAAGCGAAGCGAGGAATAGATTTTTAGGACAAAAAGTTAAGAAATGTGGCGTTGTGTGAAAAGAAAATAAATTTAAGTAAAATCGGTGTGAAGCCTTGTTTCCATTCTTTTGTAAAAATACCACCAACCACCATGAACTAACTAATAAAACACTTTTTTAAACGCAAACTAATAAAATGGATTTTAATATCCTTGGTTTTTGACAACGTAAGAAGAGGCCGACTTCTCACGAAGAGTAAAAGTTCAATTTACATCACATAACAGAAACAAAGGTAAAACAAGGGAAGGTCTTAAAATCTTTTTGGGTAATTGTTTTAACCACAAATAACACTCTGCCACCTTCCAGGTGTCCACTTCCCTTGTTATTCAACTTTTTTAAGCATTCTTTTAAACTCAAAAACAGTCATAAAATCAAACCCGACAACAATTCGCCTGTAAAGGGAGTCATTTATGTTGGATATTTCCTAAGTTTGGGGTCTATGTGGGAATTCCACGGAGAAAACTGGTGAGAAGATCAATTCCTCAACTCTTCAAGACCAAGCAACCAAACCAAAAATACGCCAATAAAATTGCACTGCCATTTTAAATCAGTTCGCAATAACAATAGTGACATTTTCAGCGGATTTCAAACGCTAATTTTAAAATAAAAATTGAGCTAACGCAATTTTGTTCGTTTTCCATGTCCTTGTCCAAAAATCCATGCCCTTGTCCATATCCAAAACCATGTCCAAAAATCCATGCCCTTGTCCATATCCAAACCCATGTCCAAAAATCCATGCCCTTGTCCATATCCAAAACTCCCTACCATCGTCCATATCCAGAAACCGTGTCCCTAAATCCATGTCCAAAAATCCATGCCCTTCTCCATATCCAAAACCATGTCCAAAAATCCATGTCCTTGTCCATATCCAAAACCATGTCCAAAAATCCATGTCCTTGTCGATATCCAAAACCATGTCCAAAAATCCATGTCCACAAAACAATGTGGTCAGCATAAGTGTTAACCTGGGGTCACCACCCGGGTAGGTTAACCGAGGTCAAGGCTTGTCAAAAGCCTTAGCTAAAAGTAAATCCAAAAGTAAGTATAAACGCCAGTTAAAGAAATATTATTTTAAAATAATTCAAGCCATTCCATTGACATACACAAACGCCACTCACTTGCTTCTGAATTTTGAAGTTTTTATTCCTTGCTTGCTAGAGAAATAAAAGGTGAAAATTTTCCAAGTAATTGCTTCCTCCCACTTCAGTATTTTTTGAGGTAAGAATAATTGAAAGAAATGTCATTTCCTATTCCATTTTTGTGAGAAAATTACAATAATTTCTACCTTTCCTGTCTAGAATATAGGAAAAAATTGGGTGGAAATGAACGCCAATTTTTATCCAAATTTCTTGGGAGAGTTAGGTGGCCAAGTTGAGACATGAATGATGGGCGATGAAAACCCTTTGAACTCTGTCTATAAATTTTGTGTGTAATTAATTTATGCTTTAAAAAAGGTAAAAACACAGGTGAGTGAATTTGGGAAGGATATGGAATTATACGTTTTGACTATTTGGATAATAATGTTCGTCTGGATCCTTGCCTTTGACGCAATAGTGGTGGTAAAGGGCGTATTCATCTTTTTCCTTCTTTTTTTAAACGAAGGATGACTGTGCGAAGATGATGATATTACAACAATGGTTACATATCTCACACACTCCTTCCTGTGACATCCAACAATTGATAAAGATCATCCTTCCCTTACCATCAACTTACTTTTTAAAACTACTTTTCAGACTCAGAACTTCCACAATCATAAGAACGAAGAGCGACATTTATGGGAAATAGAAACGTAATTACAGGTAATGTCGCTCCATCCCCTTTTTTCCATAATAATCACAAAGAATCAAAATTATGACGAGAGGAAATGAAAATGGGAACAATGAGTTCTTTTTTTAAAGATTGACGTGGAAATTATTAATAACAAAAGAAAAGACCAAAATCTAAGTCAACTCTTTTACAATTCAGCGTTTCTCTAACCAAATTCCTTAAGAACGTAAAAAATGCCTTAGAAGATCAACCCTAAGCCCTTTAGAAATAGTAACAATTTCGAAATGTTCGAATAGAGAGCTTTTTCTTCTGTCGATTTTCTAGAAACCTAAAAATTTACAAAACCCAAAATGTTTAGGTTAAGTTGGTAGGCCACATTCCTTGTTCTTTTTAACCCAGAACACAAAATTTTCATCTTTTTCACTCATTATGAAAAAATTCTCAAGCGTTCCAACATTGACTTGTCGATAATCCATCACCAGAACTTGTCACCAACCCTTAAATTTACAAATAAATTTTTTTTAAATTAACAAAGGTGACGCTGATTATGCATCAAATATTTACCTTGGATTGCTAAAATTTCAATCAATTCGGGTGTCTGAGAACCACAAACATGTGAAATCATGAATGATTTGTCGATTTCTTCTCAAAAAATTTCGTAATAACTTCCATGAAATTTCGGGCTGTTATTGAAATGTCTTGACCAAAGACCCATAACTAAGGAGTTGCTTGTTTGGAGGTGGGTAACGAGGCATGATAATTTTAATTTTGATATACTGGTTTCCTGTGAGTAAAATTCTACTTGAGAAGGAGCCCTTACATAAATATTCCTCATCTTTCAAGGGAGAGGCGGAGAATGGCCGTGATTCCGTTGGAGGCAAAGATGACACCGTGGCAAAGACACTGAAAATTCTGGAATTTGTCTCTTTACAAACTATTATTTACGGCCAAGGAATGCGTAGGCTCATCTTCGACCTCTGTGTGGGGCTTTCCAGATTCCAGATTCGACACAATGAGGCCAAATGATCTAGCAACTGTCACAAATTTCGTATTAAAAAGATTTTCTCAAATTGTTAAATCTCGGAGTTTTGTAAAAACCTGATAAGTCAAAATTGACTTAATAATGGAGAAAGGTTCCACGAAATTTGGGTTATAAATATCAGCTTGATTTTAAAAATTAAGGCAAAGCCGTAGAGGCTCCAGAATTTTTTATTTTAAGAAGATCTTGAATCAGCAGATGTTTGGAAGATGTTGTGTGCATTGAGACACAAAAAATGAAGGTTATTTTCCAATATATGCAGATGAGTTTCTTCAAAGACTCTTTGGAAAATAAGGCCCATCAATTTTAGTTGTTTCAAGAAATTCGGTTTTGAAATTTTCCAGCTTCCCCTTTCCAGCCCTTGTCTTCATCTTCTGCGGATGTAAATAGACATTTGAGGAGGCTAATAATGAATATACATTTACATTTTTTAGTAGAACTGAATTCAAAACTTTAAGAAGGGAAAATATGAAGGAAGAAGAGATCGTTATGGAAAGATAAAAGTTCAGGGAAAGGAGCCGAAAAATAGAACATTAACCCAAGTGTGGCTTGGTTGAGTCGGTTCATAGTCAAATGAAGAAGTTTTCATTTATATTTGAAACAGCATTGAAAAATAGTTGAGACTAAAATACTAAAATTTTACTGAAAATAGAATGAGATTTTGGCTGTCAACCCATCGCTTTCAAAAAATCATAAAAAGTTTAGAATTTTGGAAAAATTGTTGGTTCCCGATTGTTTAATTATTTTGAAATTCTTTGAAAATTACTTCGGGCACATTCGGACCAAATTTGAAGGTTCAATTTTTTTGAAAGTTGACCCTTAAAATTCTTTGCAACGAGTTAAGCCAAATTTAATATAGATTAATTTTTTCCACCTAAAACTTAATCTGAATTAAATTTCTTGATTCAAAATCTAAAAATATTGAATTTGAAAGCAAGAAAATGATGAAAAAATTTCTCACGCTTACTACTTCAAGTATAGAAACAATTTTTGCTAAAACCTGAATTCGTCCCCAAAGTCTTGATTCAACTGACTCAATCTCTTTCTAAAAAAAAATCTTTTTTTTTTAAAAAAGGAAGAGAAAAGTATCGGGTTAAAAAGTCGCCGTTTTTATAAAAAAAAAGACGTCAGAAACCGACAAAGTTGTGTGTGAGAAATGATTGTTTTCAGTTGATTCTGGCGTCCCTTTTTCTTTTGGAAAAAGGAAGGAAGCCTTTTTTCATCTTTTCCTTCCATAAATATCCTCTCGTATTTCAGTTTTTTAGTTTAACCCTCGAAAACACAAAATAATCACAACAAAATGAATCAAAGGGTGAAAGGAACTTAAAAAAAAAGAGAATCGGAAGTTGCCAAAAAGGCAAGGAGGACATCATAATTTATCAAAGTCAGAGAAATCTAAAGAAATGAAATTGATAGGCAACAAATGATTTCTTGGCCCCACTATTATCCCTTCAAATGACATTTTATATTTGAAAAGTTGAAAAAAAGGTACTGGGTGACCCTTTTCGACATTTCAAATAGGGGTCAAAATTCAAAGTCCCTGGGGTCAATGAGGTGCCTATCAACCGTTAAAAAATTTCTATAGCCAAACCAAGTATAAACCCTCGCGTTAGCGAATGTGTGCGAATATTGTTAAATTAGCAAAGCGCTGCTGCCGCAGCAAAAATGTTTCAAAAAAATTTCACTGGTTTCGATTTTGGAGACCGAATTGGATACCATATTTTCCGAATATAAGTTTGGAATCATCGGGGTGTGGCGTCGTGAATTTGTAAAATTTAACCTGTGTAGGTTCATTTTGTATCGAAACGGTGCTGAGTTGACCTCGGGGTCAATGCCTACAAGGAGGAGTAACTTTTAGAATATTTGAATGAGCCGGATACTGATTTTCCTTGTAAGTATTCTTATTTTGAAGTATTCTTATTTTGTCTATTCTTTCCTCATTTGCATTGAATAGAAAACGGGAGATGAAGGTTTTTTCTCTACTTTGAAATATTAAGATTCTATTTCTGATATTCACTTGATCTTGGTATCTCCTCCTGAGTGACACAATGCATGACAAATGGAGAGGCCATTTCAATGAACATTTGTGGAATTTGGATCCGTTGTATCCGTGTTGTTCAAGTAAATGACAAACTCTGACTAGTGAAATACAAGTTAAGCTAACGTTAACACAAATTCCGTAAAGCGACGTTAGGGCGTCAAATGTTTTTGTAAATTTCAATAATATTGCCAAATACGAAATATTTACTTAATAATATTATCCAATAAATAGACGTCAAGTAAATTTATGTAATTTACAGATTTGTGTTTCGACTTCAAGCAACAAAAATCACCTTGTACAACTGTAAATATCTTTTCAATGACATATTTCTGGCATCGGGTTCGTATTATAACCAAATCAGATCTTGATTTATGGATTCGTTATTCGAAACACAAATAAATAATTAATTTAGCTAAGCTTACGTTCTACGTAATGGAATAATGGGTTGATCCGGAGCTACGACGCAACGCCATTGACTTCTTTTTGTAACTGAGTAAAGGTTTCTTATCTAGATTCCATCCAGGTCATAGTCCTATATTTTCGACTCATCTAAACGACATTAGAGAATCAGCGAGAGCCACGCCAAAATCAGTGCTGTGCCACCAATAGGGGCAAATTTCTTGACACGGGAATCCCCAGTCATTCCATGTGCATAGCAGCTGCCACAAAATAAAAGGGTTCCAGTTGCCATCAGTACTCCAGTCTGAAAACAAAAGCACGATATTGCCATATCTCTTAAAAACTCCATATGACTTAAAAAATTTCAATCTAATATACCAGAACTGGACGATTCCCTAATGCAGCAGCCACCAATCCAAAAGTTCCGACAAAGTGATACATATTAGCAGTTCGGTATGCGTGTTTCTGCTCATCGGGAATGTCATCTTTCATCATGATCACTAGAATTTCAAGCCATTAAATAACTTTACGTAAATAAACGGGTTCTAAGCGTTAATAATTGGTCTTATCCCACAATTACCGTGAGCCCCGTATGCTCCGAGTCCAACCGCAAGAGCTGAAATATTAAAATATATTGAAATGCGAAAAGTTATGATGTATTGTGACATTGAAGTTTGTAAAGCTGTTTAGAGACTGTACCTCCAGAGAGTCCAGCAAGTCGTACCATCGAACTAGATCCCGGTGCCATACATGTGAATCCAGAGTTCACCAATGGCATACTTCCTTTTGGTTTGGCGCAAGTACATTCAACGACAAGTGGACTTGTAACAGTATCCTTCCCCTTGACACCTTTTCCAGGCACCATTGCTCCAGCGACGTCCAACATCGCCTTGCAGACATTCAAGGATTGATTCCATATTTCCTGCGAAGCATATAACATTTTTAATGCTGCTCAAATACGTTTTATAAAACATGTCTCGTAAATGAGTTACGTTGACTTACATTGATACCGTTCATTCTTTTTGTTTTCAATGATCCAGCTACAAATTAAGTGTTAGATTACGTTGTAAGTACTCCGTACACGTTAGCAGGTGATCCTGTTTACAAGAATTGAGTAGTCTTAGCAAGGGGCCGTTGTACTGGTCAGTGTGGTCGTGGTCTGTCCGTTAATTGTGATAAATTAAGTTGTTGACCTCTTGTGGTAGTGATTAAATGTTTGATTGAATGAAAATTGAAATGTTGCTGCCTGGACTTTTTTCTGTAAAGGCTAAAGTCCAGTTTGCTGGCAGCGCTGCTGTAAATCAGCTGTTCTTCTTTGCCTTCTGCCATTTGTAAGTCACTTTGGGAGGAGTTATTCATTTCAGAAATTATCTTCCATAACATTTTACAGTTGGAGATTATGGATTAAGCAGAATTAATGTCATAACTGTATCAGTGACATTATTCTGCAAAGGGCAAACGAGATCAACTGTTTATTTATAACTCAGCAACCAGGTCAGATTACTCCTCACCTGGCAGGTGGACAAGTCATAAACCGTTTGTGTTCATTTTAGGGTTAGAAAACTGAAACCCGGAAGTGTTCATCGTTTGAGGTATAATTACGACCTAACGGTGTCATTAAAATTCTGTAAGGTTTTTAATATGGATTTTTACTTTACTATCTCGATTTCTTTCCAGCAGGCACTCGGGCGAGACAGATGCAAATAGTATCGTGGTGACACTAGAATCAAATTACGATTCGGCCTGAATCAACCCCCGAACGATCCTAGAAAGCTGCCAACGTTCCTGGAATTATCCGTACGAACGAACCCACTGGAATTGTGGAGCTGCGCTTGCCAAAAAATTAGACTTGATGTTAATACGAGGAGAGTATACGGAACACGCTGGTCATTGATGTAATTGGCTTATAAGGATTGTCACGGTGTCATGTTGTGTACACAAGGGACTAGTGAAAGTGAACCAGAAATTGAAACACGTGGGTAGTGATCTCAGGAGATGGTCATGTCAGTTGCGTCAACAAAGTAATTCTCTGCGTAGTTGTCCACTGATAAGCAATCGTTACCAACGACCTCACGTGCTACAATGAACGTTTATGATGATGATTCATGTTACTGCACTACGACCAGTGTATTTCCGTGTCCTCCTTCCCTGATACGGATTACAACAGGGTTTAAGTCCATCTAAGAATTTTCTGTCAACGTGAGCTGTGTTGTGTTGCAATATGGAGCTATTTTTATCCGTCCATTCAATTTCTTTTGATCTGTGGATGGCCATGAGCTGCTTTCATCACTCTCAGTACTTATAAGTCAATGGCTTTAAATGCAGTACACAATTATCGATTAGAGTCTCCTACAGTTCTATTAGAAAATTTAGTTCAGACCGTTCAGTTTCAATCGGATTTAACCGCTCGAAAACATTGCGTCTTTAATTTTTTGAGTGGCCTTCAATTACTTCATCATCGAATCAAAACAATTGTGAAACATGGAGCCAAAGTCAAGCATCATTTGGTAATTTTTGAATTACTTCCTGGTTATTTTTTGTGCCTTCCTAATTGCTACTTCAAATTTTTTAAAGTGGGCTAGTTGCGAAGTTATTCTTCATTTTTATTTGGTTTCGCTAGGATAAAATCTAGGTAAAATGTAAAAAGTTTCACAATCAATCAATCCAAGTTGTTTTTACGTTTCAGATTTTTGGACAGCCTACATATGCTACTTTTGATTCGTGGCTGGAGAGACAGTAAGTATAAAATTCACGTGCTTTTTGTTAACCTAGTTCAGCGCTTCGGTGGTTTTGTCAATTCAGTTGCAATGCTATTGACATCTGAGTCATCAAAATAGGTTTTGTATTTTTGTGACGTTTGTAGAAGTTAGTTCCATATGTTCTGCACAGTAATTAAATGCGTAGGGTTTACATTTCCCAATTAGTTCAAAACGTGGTTTAGTGGTTAATACAAATTGGAAACGTAATTTAACTGTCAATTTACTTCAAAGACTTCGGACTCAGTTAACACGTTTCTGGTTGTCATTACGCTTTTGTTATTTTCAGATTACTTGAGCATTCGTTTCATCTCTTATTGACACAGAAAATTACAATTAAAAGAATACGACGTTACTACTATGATTGGGGATTTTTGCGAAATGAAAACCTGGTGCAATTGTTGATTGATTGTCTTCATTCTCTCGCTAATCGAGATTTCACACTTTTGAACAAGATTCCTTCTTACACGGTAAGTTAATAAATACAGGAAGGGAATTTCCATGAAGTGTATTTCCTGCTAAAATAAACAATAACTAATTTCTCTATTGTTTTATTTCTAGAGCGGAGGCTACTCGCTTCCTACTGACTTTCCAATGCCCTCCACAGGAGTTTCTGTAATTTCTACAATGCCAATTCCTCAGCGTGACACGTCCCAGTCATTTATGACTGTTAAAAGTGATAGAATGAGTCAACCAGTTCCAATTATTGTCACTCCCCTGCCAACAACCTATGAAGCGGACTTTTTAGACGCTTCAATACACACTCGAACAAATCTGGAATCCATTTTAGAAGCAAATCAAGCAGCAGAGGCAGAGGACGAAGTTCCTCCAACTGGAGACTCATTAGGAATTCCAAAATTTTCATATTCTTATGGATCCCCTATTTTATCTGTTCCGGATTTTTCGGAATTAGAGGATAGACCCACGCTGGACCCAATGATTTCTTGTTTCAAGCCCAAACAGCCAGGAGCTTTGGACGACTGCAAATCCCCGCCGAATCAAAATTATGTTCAGCCTGGAACGAAATCATTTTTGGAATCGGGGGGATTCCTGATTCCTGACTCTTTAGGAAATTTTCCACTGCCACAGAAAGGTCAAAGCTTAAAAGACTTTTTATCATCACTGTCAGATGCGAGTCAACCAGATTTGGATAGAGAGAATTCACATTTCAATATCTCAGAAGCCCTGATCTCGGCCTTTGAAAGTATGAAAGTAAAGCAAAAATTTGAGGCGCTAAAGGAGCAACGACATTTGGAACGAATGGAAGCCATGTTTGGCGGAGAATCGCTTAGAGGTGATCGTTGGGGAGGGATGCGAATTAAAAAGAAATTTCCATTGAGGCAACGACCAGACGTGCCATACACGGAAACAGAAGACTCAGAGTTAGTTTAAAACAGTATAATTTTTATACTTTTAATTGTCCCATTTTTTAATTTATTTTTAATTTTTACAGATTTGAATTTTGGAGACAAAATCGGCATCCTCCTTCAGAAATTAAGAAAAAACCAAGAATCACAATAAAAATTGGATCTGATGGTCGAAGTGAGAGTCTGATGTCAACAACTGGTGTGTACTAAAATTTTTAGTTTTACAATAATGATCGAATCACTGGCAAGACATAGGACTTGTTGTATTTTTTTGCACAGAAGCTACTACGAGCGGCAGTCAGTCACTTTCTTCCTCGTCCGAGGACCTAAATTCTTCCTCTTTTTCGGCTGAGAATGTGGCCTTAAATTTACTCCGAAATGTTCGATTGGAAGAAAGAGAGTTACCAGAAGCTAGTACACTTAAATGGCTAGTAACCGAACGAGATTGTCCACAAGCGCTACTTCCACTTCCTAAAAATTGGACCAGCAACAGCGAAAGTGAAACGGATAGTTTTGACAAGAGTATTCGCCTGCGTGGAACTGTAGAATGGGCGCCTCCTCGACCACAGGCAAGACAAAATGAACGATTCCAAAGAAATTTCTTGAAAATCGCTACAATTTTAACGTATTTCAATTATTGTAGATTATTTTCACAATTCATCCTCCACCTAAGTAAGTTAACCATTATTATGAACTCCCGTAAATATTTATTTTTATTTAGTATTAATGGAAATTATTTTCCTTGAAATGAAAGTGAAGGAGTATCTGAATTTGAAATTTTAGATTTATACCGATTACTGTTGTTTATTTACAGTTTACAAGTTCTAACTGATGTGCAGAAGTATCGATGCGCTGGATGCGGTAAAAATAATTTAGTTATTAAAAGCCTTTTCTATTATTAACAGCCCAACTAATTCTCTAATCCTTTAACTAGGTGTCAAAGTTCAAGCTAAATATGCTAGCACTTATCGATTCTGTTACTATCTGGGACGATATTTTTGTTCTGGATGTCACTCCAAGAAAACGGCTCGACTTCCTCAAATGATTATTCACCGTTGGGATTTTAGCTAGTGAGTTGTGTTGAAAAGGTTTTATGTGAGGTACCAGAATTAAACGAGTAGTAATTCTTTTTATTATTTTCAGTTATCAAGTTTCCAATTTTAGTGCCACACTTCTCGAAAGCCTTCGTTTTGATCCAGTTTACAATCTTATGGGTATTAATCCGGGATTAGCTAGAAAAGGACGTGTCGGAACTTTCCGTACTTATCGACTTCAAATTAAATTCCTTGGAGATTATTTGCAAAATTGCAAAGGAGCTTCGGAGTAAGTTTGCCGCAGTCAGTAAACCTAACGTCTCAGGCTTAAATTTGTACTGTCCTCTTTACAGGTTGTATGAAGATCTGAACGCCTTTCCTTCCTATTACATGGCTGACCCAGATCTCTACTCCATTGAAGATTTAATTCAACTACGGTTTGGCACGGGCCTTCCTCTAAAAGTCAAGGAAATTGTTGGTAGAGCAATTCAGCATATTCTCCAGTGTTCAGTAAGCCATTAGAAGGAATACATGTGTGCGGTTGTATGAAATTTGCCACTGACGCTAATTATGATTTTTTCTCCATTTTAGCTTTGTCGACAGCTAGGATTTCATTGTGAAATCTGTAAAAGTCCAGAAGTTATCTTCCCCTTTCAGTTGGGTCGCGTGAGTCGCTGTATCAAGTGCTCCGCCTGTTTCCATCAGCGCTGCTTTAATGCTGAACTACACTGTTGTCCTAAGTGCCTTCGTCTGAATTTTCGTAAGCAATCTCTCGGATCATCTGCAGCAGAATACACGACTGAGCTTCCAGTTTAATTAAATTTTTATGCCCGGAATAAGGTATCAGAAAGGGCTAACAAAATTCTAAACTGACCCCGGTGGTGTATTTTTTTTTATATAAGTCTGATTTCCACGAGTTGACTCGCATAAACTTAACGCCTTGGCTCAAACAACTATGATTTTGATTCCAAAATTTGAGGCTGGAATTGTATCAGTTAACAAAACATTTTTTTTTCTAATTTATTTAGATTTTTTTGTGGAGTTAGGAAATTTAAGGGCATGAAATGAATTGGAACCATAAGTGAGTTACACTTATACATTTAATTAAGTATGCACGTTCGCTAAATTTAAACTCCTTTGTTTTTAAGCCCAGGTCTTTTAGGTCAACTTTGACCTATTTTTTTCATATTTTGATAATTGAGACCTACATGTTTCATGATGTCTCCTAAGACGTTTAAGAAAATACTGATAGTGATATGATAATAGAATACACTGAATTTGGATTTAAATAAAGCGTAACATGGATGCAATGAAAATGCAAAAGCTCGGGTGTTCTTAAGTATCATCCTCCAGCGTTGTCGCTAGATCCCATTTGTGCCTTTTTCTGACTTTCTTCTTCAACAAGTTTTTGCCATTGTGCCAAGTTCAGTTTGCAGCCTTCGAGATAGTGGTGAAGCTTCTGGAATGACACGGCTCAGTAAATCGTAGCATGGGATGCAAATTCCTTGCAAAAATCCAACCTTAAGCAGAAATATGTAAGTAGCACAAACATACCTAAAAAACCTCGCTTAAATTCATGGTTTCTTTTACTACAGATTTTTACCTGGCTGGCAGGTTGCTCATCAGCTCTGTCACGATCCATCATTGAAATTGGTTTTCTTCCGGCTTTTTTCTCCAAATCACCTAATTAGAAAGGCTAATTCTTAATATTTAATCTAAAAATTAACTATTTTGAAAGATTTTTACTTGCTTACCTTGTTCATAAAATTCGAGGAAGATGACATTAACAGTTTCCAGTTGGATTCCCCAAGGTTTGGCACTAGCACACAAGTCAGCGGCAGTCATGGCCACTGCTTGGACCAAAGCTCTAGGTTCCGTGATACCCCAGCTGAAAACCCCTGAATTCACAATATAATCCAGTTTCCCCTTGTTGCTGAAAAAATTGGCAAGATCCGTAGCCAGAATACAGTGTTTGATATTTCCGAGAATTGCCTTGTAGTCTTCAGAACTTAATTTTCCAAAAATATTGTGGCCATCCTAAAGTGAAAGCACAAAATAAGTGAAAGCCTTTGACCGAAAAACCAGAAAAAAATTAAAATTTATGAAAATTGTCTTTCTACTCTCTGCAAAATGGTGACAGTCTGATTGAAATGATGATGCTCCATTGTTGACGTCGAATAAATTGCAGCGATCGGTGAGGCTGATTCAAGCATAAACTTGTTATTTTTTCCGCGGTGGTCGACATCATGACACAGGCAACCAATATAGAGGGCCAGACGCTACAATCATCATTTTTTTAATAAAAGTTTATAAAAACTTTCAAAATTTGCAAGGTATTCACGCTGCAAATTTTGAATACCGGAAAGATAAATTTTCCTTAATTTAAAGCCCATTTACTTCAAGACGACGAAATGAGTCCGTTCGCTTCAAGATTGCATACATACAATTTGCTACACTAAACCCATCTAAAATATTTAAAAATTATTAAACTTTGACGACAATTCGGTTAATACTCCGTGCTTACGAGTCCAGTTGTGATAAGGCACGCGCCGATAGTTTTTCTTCACGGTTAGAAAAAATCGGTAGATTGAATCAAGGTCAAAACGAGCCAACCTACGGAAAACAATACCTTAAAATTATAATACAAAACGCATTGTTTCGTGACAGAAATGAAAAATATGCGTGACAGTATTTGTATAAGAAATTAATATTTGGAAATAATATTAGGCTATTATTTCGTCAATTAAAGTTCTTCTTGTCCTCAACGTCGTGTTCCAATTTTAAAGTTTAATTTAGCAATTTCAATATTTTGACAAGTGAAACTGGAAACAATGGGCGTTTTTATACGAAATAATTTTTTAAAAAATAATCGTTTGCATAATTTACCATATTATGATTTTTTTTAAAGGTGTGCCGACATTTAATAATTGCAATTTATTGACAATTTGACAATATATTGTAAATTGGTGTTGAGGCGTGTCTTACCCAAAGAGATCTACGAACATGTAAACAGAATGATGAATTTTTTGCATGTCATCAGTGGCCATTGGATTAAAATAGAAGCTGTGGAATCAAGATTCGAATTAACATCTTCTATGTACCGGGTGGTCAACTGCTAACTACAGTTTTTTTTTTCTAAATTTTCTCCCTCTCCCTTTCTGCTCTCTCCCATTGGAGGAAGAAGCGGGAAGATAAAAAAATAGCAGTTGGCAGTTCACCATACGGTATAATTTTACGTTTACAATTACTTACTCATCAATTCCAATTACCGACGACTCGGGTAAGACGCCCACAGCCCTTGCTTCTTCAAACTCTCGTTCACTGCAGGTATTATAATAACTGAGGACTTCAAGTGCCACGTTGTATTTCTGTTCACTTCTTCGGATTTTGTCATACAATTTCGCGTGGTGAAGAGCGAGGCCTGATTTAAATATTTTTATTTTTATATTAATACTATCCCAAACACGCCCGCCCGAAGACGGGATTAAAATCAATTACTACTCCTAAAAAATTAACCTAAAGCATCCGTCTAGGCGGCCCGTTTTCCGAACATCCATATTTTTTGGGCCCCCTGAACGTTAGACGCCGCCCCCTGGACCTGGCTTTAGATTAATTTTTTGGGAGTAGTAAGTAATTTTAATCCCGTCTTCGGACGGGCTCATTTGGGGTAATATTATTATCATTGACGGCTTGCTGGGTTACATTTACAATACCTGCCAAAAAAAGCCAAAAAATGCCAAAAAAAAAAGTACTTACCGCAATATGTGAGGTAAGTCGCAAATGCTTTCTCATCATCCTTGGAGAAAGTTCCATTCTTTTTGTTGAGCATTTGTACGACGCCGATTACATTTCCTCTTATAAATATCGGCATACATAGGATGGTTCGCGTAATATAACCCGTGAGCTTATCCACCTCACGATTAAAACGGGGATCTTGATACGCTTCGCTGATATTTAGAATTTCACCAGTAGCAGCCACCTGCCCGGCTATTCCAGCTCCTAATGGGATTCTAATAAAATATTCAAGAGACTTATAGATTTATTTTATGTCCTGTTTTAATGCTACTGTTCAGGCGAAGGTCAAAGTTCAAACCGGATTTCTTGAGCTGGAGAGTCCAGACTCCCTTGTCCACTTTCAGAATCGTCTCCCGTGTTAAATATTCTAGCGTAGAGTTCTCGTGTTTTGTTGTCCACTAAGAAGAGAGAAGCTCGATCTGCGTCAAGTAATTTTTGGGCAAAATTCATTACTTTGTTGATCAGAACATCCTGAGAAAATAGAAGATTGGAAAAGGTCAGGAGTGAAAGCCCGAGGAGAATAATTTCATTAAGGTTTAATATTTGTTACCATTGAGATCATATCCTGGAAAATCGATCTGAAGAGTAAATGAAATTATAAAGTAAATGGAGGAACTCGAATACTGGAGGGTTAGAGGTGAAAGGTTACCTGACAACATCTAGCAGAAATTCATTTTGTTTCTTCTGCTTGTTCATGACGGAATTGAGATCAGCGTAGTGAAGAGCCACTCCTCCCCATATCAAGTAACTGTTAACAATTTCTTGATCTTCGACATAGAAGGGTTGCGTAATATCCTGTCGATGAAGTTCCATCACACCTGAGATCTCACCATCCGCCCGAATAATTGGATGACATAGAACGTAGCTGGACTTTTCTAAATTTTCGTTATTGTCACCCAACCCACGAGGAAATCTACGACGTTAAATTCTAATTTGAAACCTCAGCCAAGTTTGGCATTGAATATTAACAATTTTGTTCATAAAACTGAACTCAATGGTCCTTACCTAACCATAGCTTCTACTCTGGACATGATAACTGGTTCTCTGAGTTTACAAACGTAAGCGGCTAAGGTCATGTCATTTTCTGGTTGATAAACTTGCGTGTCCTGTAAACCCCTACAGAAATTTCAACAAATCTCAAAACGAATGCGAATGGGACTGCTATATATCAAATGCATGGCAAGGTCAACCGCCTACCGGAAATGTCAAGTTTCCAAGTTGGAGCTATTGTAAGTTATGTAAAGTGGGTGGAAATTAGGATCAACTAAAATATGCTAAGCTCAAGCGCAAGGTCACCGAGCCAAAAATTATAATGAAGAGGTCAGGGAAAGGTCACGAGAATTCCAGGGTTTCATTGACATTTGACATGTCATATCTTACTTTTTCAATTGTGAGAATCGTCGTAAACCCTTGGTTTCTGGATCCACAAGGTAGAGAACAAACGAATTTGCGGAAATTGCACTCGAGATGCATATTCCCAATTCCCAGAGGAGATTTGGTACGTAAGGATTTTTCTGGAGCGTGAGAGCCAAGTTCTTGAGCATGAAAGGATTAAGTGCCCCACCGGCCCCACCGCCACCTGAGCTCCTTCCATTACTACTAGAGTAGGCAAATTTCCACTTGGACAAACTCTGTCTCCGACTTGAATTGAGGTATGTTCGATCCGTCAGCCAATCTTGTACCGTATCCGTTGAAACGTATTTTTGCACAAAGGAAGCCAAAAAAGCTGGATTTCCTTTGAGGTACTTTTCAACTTCATCTACAAAAGTTTTGGTAAGCACATTAGTGTAATGCAAAGTAAGCATTCTGGGTTCGCGAGTCATGTAATCTGAAAATTCTTTGAATACATTCATTCTCTGTCTCCCATTTTCAAGTGAATTGAACAATGGGACCATGATTTGTGAAATATGGAAAAATGTTATTCAAAAATCAACAGGCTGAAACTAACCTTGAGCCAGTTCCGTTCGTCGCAGGCTGCTACTTTTACTTGGTCCAGCCATATTCCCAAAACTCCGCGAATGCTGGAATCGGAATAATATTTCACTGAACTTCAAATATTCCAAATTTTCAAAAGCTTGATTCAGTCAGTTCAAAACCACTTCCGTTTTTACCCCTGGCTCTCCACAAAAGTTTAATCTTCTTTTCCGGAGATTGGGAATCTGTTGACAGATGTGATGGAGCAGATCTCACAGAGATCAGACGCCACCAGAATGAGAATTCGAACTGACTCTCTCTCCCTTCAAAGTCGGGGAATGGACCAGAAATTTGCAAACTCGAAACAAAAGGGAGGTCTTCCAAATCCCTTTGTTGCTAAAATCTGTCAAGAATAAGGACTTTTCCGACCAAAATGTCACACAAGGACTTTTGTCCCTTGCAATACAAAGTCTTCTTTTTCGCGCAGTTAATCCAGGAACTGCTAAGGTTGGATAGGACCTTTGTCGTACGACGAGCGAGCTGCGGCAGTGACAGAGGCTGAAATGAACCCAATATTAAGACTTATTCTCATCGAGGGAGACTCCTGTATCCTTGGTTTCTATTCAAAAAGGGAAAGGAGCTGCCTAATTGAATCACCCAGTTGGAAATAGAGGTGAACCACCCAAAGGACGGAGAAGAAAGGACAATTGAAGAAACTTTTTCTGAGGAAAGAAAAGCGAGAGCCTTTATTCATCTCCTTTTTTGAAAGGCGGGATGGGAAGAGTCTTAAGAAAAGGAAACTGGCTTTAACTTAATTTTAATTGTATTAGGTAGATAGGGCTATGTGGTTCCTAAACTAATTACTTTTAGAAACAGAGTGAAAGCAAGGAGAAAGCCATCTTTTAACCAAAACAAAACATCATCCATCACCCAAAAACCACCACCAGAAAAAAACGACTCCTTTCAACCTCTAATGCTCACAGAAAGGCAGGAGAAAGCCAAGAATTCTAAGAATTCTTCACTTTTTCTTTATGGGTAAAAAAATTTTCTCATTTACCATTTTCTCAAAATAGAATTCTTCACAGTTTTACCATTCAGCATTCAGTTGTACCAGTTAATTGTAATGAATTTCTTTTTACCTTAGTTTTTATAAGGATTCACAAAATATTTTTGTTTTTGAAATATCTTGCACAAGTTTCGGATTCTCGTATCTAAGTAACGTCTTTCTGGAAGAACTTGTGGCTTTTGCCATCACGGTGCGGTGGTTCAATTTACAAAATTATTTCACTCGAAGTTGTAGAAATGACAAGGTAAGAGGTCAAAGGTCAATTGTATGCCCTGGATCAAATGAAGCTAATTCTGGGATGAAACCAAGAGTTTAAAACTTAGAACATGACGCACTTTCTTTCTTAAACTTTCACTTAATTTTTGGAGATAGGAAAGTTAGAAAACTAAAATTTTAGAAAGTTAGAGATTAAAATGCGATTAACTACAAAAACTTAATTCACGTGTAATTCTGATCCAAATCCAAATCCACGAGTACCCAAGTACGGATTTTAAGCTCAAATTTCAGTAATTAGGAGATAAGATA
Organism: Neanura muscorum; assembly: GCA_019775825.1. Classification (NCBI taxonomy): domain Eukaryota; kingdom Metazoa; phylum Arthropoda; class Collembola; order Poduromorpha; family Neanuridae; genus Neanura; species Neanura muscorum. The sequence goes on along the minus strand of JABASL010000073.1, from coordinate 10,825 downwards.
CCGGGCTAATGGCCTTGTCAAAGAAATTCCTAATTTGTGTCAATTTAAGCCAATTGAGTGAAATAGGCTATTTCATGTCAAAGTCAGAAACAAATGGGACAGAACGGCTGGCCAAGAAACACTTGATGCTTGATGCACTTTTGTAGAGTGGCGTCATTTGTTTTTTCACTCAAGTGAGCTGGAGTAAATGGACTGGAAGGTGAAAACGATAAATAAATTTTTATCATCTACCAACACCACCACCACCATATTTTGAACACATAATTTACTTTTTCAATATATTTCTGCAGGCATACGCTTCTTGAATAACACAATTTTGAAATTATCTTAGCAATTACGACACTTGTTACACTGGTTAACCCACGTAATGGAATTATGGGGGAATGGAGGCACTGATAGTCTTGATAATGGAATTTGGGAGAAGGGCAATGATGAAAATTAGAAATAAGTTTAGCAATATTTCGGCAATCGCTGCCCGTTACGCTGTTAATCTGTAAAGTACAATCACTCGGAGGGGGTCCTGTGCCGGTGGGCAGTTGGGGCGATACCAAGTTTCTTTTCTTTTTGCTCCTCGTCCATTTCTCTCCAGCGATTCATGTTGACTTGACAGCCCTTAAGTAAGGGCGTCGTTGGGGGAATCAATTTCTTCAAAATCTCGTAGCAAGGTATGCAAATTCCAGCGATGAATCCAACCTTCAAAAATTTAGGTTAAGGGTTATAAGGTCGGTTAAGGGTTATCAGGTTTTTTAAGGGTTATAAGGTGGGTTAAGGGTTTAGGTTATGGTTATAGGTTTAGGTTAACCTCAGCCCTAGTAATTTTCTGTATGAAATTGTGTACACTGGGAATACCTGAGTCGCTGGAAGCTCATCAGCACAATCTCTATCCATCATTGGAATTGGTTTTCGTCCATATTTTTTCTCAAGGTCGCCTGCGGTCAATTATAAAACAATTGTGACCTGATTCAGATTTATTTCGTAGCTTGGTGCTCACCTTGGTTATAGAATTCTTCGAAAATAACCTTGACCGTTTCGACCTGAATATCCCAGGGTTTGGCACTTGCGCACAAATCCGAAGCAGTCATTGTTACGGCCTGAGCTACCAGCCTGAAAATTTGTGCATTAGGGCTATTAAAATTGCGCTTCAGTGCTAAAAAGAACTGAGTGTTTTCAGGGATTTGTCAATTTCCGACCTATGCTCCAGAACACCCCAACTGAAGGAATCTTTTTCAACAAGGCGATCCAGCCTGGCCTTGTTTGTGAAAAAAAGTGCCAAATCTGTGGCAAGAATGCAGTGTTTAATATTTCCTAAAACTTGTTTGTATTCTTCCGAGCTTAGTTTTGCAAAGATGTTGTGCCCTTCCTAAAAGTTATAAAACAAAAATTATGAAATCAACTCAACTTTGACCTTTGGGGAGTTTGGTGCAATTTAATTTAATTTTAAACGGCGTACTTGCTGGAGAATAGTAACAGTTTGATTAAAATGGTGATGCTCCATGGTAGAAGTCGAGTAAATGGAAGCGAGTGGCGAGGCAGACTCAAGCATAAATTTATTATTCATCCCCCTATGGTCAAGGTCATGACAAAGAGAACCTACGTAAAGGGCCAGGCACTAGAAAAATCGTTAAAGTGTCATGTTAAATTCCTTCAAAACTTCAAAAAATGTTCAAGTGAAGAATGCCTCGTCGCTTGGATACCATTTTTCAGGATCTCGAGCGTGGGAACCAGTTTTTGTCGTTCGTGGAAAAATTCTTTGTTTAGCTGACGGTTAATATCCAAAAAGAAATTTCTGCACACATTTTTGCAAACTTTTTCTTTTGAACTTTTATCTCAAGATTCCGACACTCGAGAGCCCCAAAAACAAGGATGAAATCTTACTTCGAGTGGTCGGAAGACGCTTGTTTTCTGGAGAATGCAGAACATACANGCCCCAAAAACAAGGATGAAATCTTACTTCGAGTGGTCGGAAGACGCTTGTTTTCTGGAGAATGCAGAACATACAGTTGGCAACGGTGAACCCGTGGGCCCAATTGTGATACGGCTATTATAATGAACAAAGAATTCGACAAATGAGAAAAAAAGTAATAACAATTTTCTTCTAATGTTTAACATACCACTGCCCTATAATTTTTTTTGACCGTCAATATAAAACGGTAGATGGAATCCAGTTCAAATCTAGGGCAAACGAAAATATTTTAAGTTAGCTCAGCCGAAATTTTCATGAGGTGAAAGTGAAATTTACCTGGTGAGTCCAAAAAGTTCTACAAATTGATAGACTGAGTAATGCACTTTCTGCATACTGTCGATAGAATTCGGCTTAAAGTAAAAACTGTACATAACAGAAAATACGTTAATTCATGACAGCGTCCAGCTTTTGTCAAATCTTACTCATCAATTCCTGGAATTGCTTTAGGCACGCCCATGGCACGGGCTTGTTCAAACTCTTCAGTTGACGAACTGTTATGATAACTTAGGACGTCAAGCGCAACACGATATTTTTGTTCAGATCTCCGGATTTTGTCATACAATTTTGCATGATGAAGCGCTAATCCGCAGTAAACGGCAAACTTTTATAAAATAAAAAAAACTGGTAAAAATTTTCTGATTTTTTCCATGAAACGGACGAGGCTTACCATTTCGAACGCATCTTCATCCTCTTTACTAAACAGACCACGGTGCTTATTAACCATTTGTACAACTCCTATTATTGTATTCCGTATGAAAACTGGCATACAAAGGATAGACTTGGTGACATAACCCGTGACCTGGTCCACTCCACGGTTGAACCTGTCAATTTAGAGGTGTTCAAATTCCGTTCCAGTTCCAGTTCCATGCATGGAACTGGAACTAAAACGGAACTAATATAAAATGAAAATCCGGAATTTGAACAGCCCTACCTTTCGTCTCTATACGCATCAGAAATATTCAAAATCTGACCACTTGTGGCCACAAGACCAGCAATTCCTGTCCCAATTGGGAATCTGCATGAACATTTTTGTTAAAAGTTAGCTTTAGTCCCAAAAGTTCCAAAACTTCAGTTAAGGTTTGATGTTCAAGTTCACCTTATTTCTTTAACGGAACCATCCAAGACCAAGTCACTACCCATAGGTTCCTTTTCATTTCCCATATCAAAAATTCTAGCGTAGAGTTCTTTAGTCCGACTATCCACGAGGAAAAGTGAAGCGCGATCAGCGTCGACAAGTTTTTGTGCAAAATTCATAACTTTCTTTATAACAGCGTCCTAAAAGAGTTGAAGTATTTTCATAAAAGTTCAAGGTTCATGAACAGAGTTTTTGCTTACCATCGAAATCATGTCTTGAAAAATGGATCTATAGATTTAAATTTTGTTAATTTTTTTTAAATAGCTAGTGAAAATTTGAAGCGATTATAGTGTACCTGACTACTCCAAGGAGAAATTCGTTCAGCTTTTTTTGCTTGTTCATAACGGAGTTGAGATCAGCATAGTGAAGGGCAATTCCACCCCACACGAGGTAACTATGCACAATTTCTTCATCTTCTTTATAAAATTGGGCATCTGCGCCCTCACGATGCAATTCAATTACACCAATCATTTCTCCATCTGATTTCACAATTGGGTGACATAGAATGAAAGTTGGTTTACTAATAGACCCTGCCCCGTCTCCCACTCCATTGGGAAATCTGCGTAATTTTATTAAAATTTGAATTTTCTGCAAATTAATTGAAGGTATTTTTTTCCTACCTTGTAAGGGCTTCTTCTCGACTGATTCTGATTGGTTCCCGGCCATGGCAGACATAACTTGGTAGAGTAGTTCCGTCAAGTGGCAAAGGTTCAGTTTCTTGCTTCCTACAAGTATATGAAATACACAAAATTATACATCCACAATTTTATGTCCCCGAGCCAGTGCTTATGTGATTTTTAATTTTGGTGGTGTTACTCCTTCTGTGGAGAAAATCTGCGAAGTTTATTGATTTCAGCGTCCAGAAGGTAGAGAACAAAGGCTGTAAAATTGATAAATTACTGTTGCAATAAAAAAAATATTAAAATAAAAATATGAGAATTTTTACAGTAATAAAATGCTTACCATTTGCTGAAACAGCGGAACTAATGCAAACTGAAAGTTCCCATAAAACTCCACTTTCACTATGGGACCTTCGAACTTGTGACGCAAGAGTCTTGAATAAGTTAAATTTCTCAGACTCAATACCAAATTTCCAGCGAGACAGACTTTGGCGACGGGTTAAAGCACCGTGATTTCGTTCTACAACCCATTGTTGCAGTGTATCCGCATCCACGTGTTGTTTTACATAATTTTCAAGAAATTTTGGATTTTCTAGAAGATACTGCTCTACTTTGTCTGGAAAATTGAAAGAAAATCCTACTCAAAATCCCATCCTAATCGATCCCATCCCATCACATCCTGAATTCCAGTTTACCTGGATCTAATGGTTTCATTTTTGTTACTGCTCCTGAAGATCCAGAACCTAAAAGAAAAAAAAATTATAAAATTTTACACAAAGTTGCTAAAAATTCCGTATGAAGGAACAAACTTTCGAAATTATCACTGCTAATTTCTGGCACAAAAATTATTTTGTCTAAGAACTGTGAACAAAATCATGAAATTCCGGATAACTTTTATCATTTCGAACTTCTGTTTTCTTGACTTCTAAAAAGTGAGAGTTAGACGTCGCGTTTGTTGATTCACTCTGGGAATTTTTTATCAAAATGAAGTTTTCAGCAGACGTGCTTCACACTCCAATTTCTAAAGCTCATTTAGATTGCAAAGTCACGGGAATCTTTAAGCCTAAGCTGCAAGTCAACTTTATGCTATGACAATATGCGTGGGAAAAAATTCAATCCGCATGCGCATAAAAATCAACAGGTAATAACAATAGATCAAGATTCAGAAAACGCACCTGAACAATCTGTACAAACTCCACCTACGGCATTACCCATTTCTTTCAAAACGTTGATAGGAGATACATTTGAACTTTCGAATCACTGTATACAGAAACCACAATTTTTTAGAAAAAAATTGAATCGCTGCGCTGCTGCTGCTTCTGCTGCTAGGCTTGACAACGAACGTTTCAGTGAAGAAGTTTACTTTACTTTCAGTAAATTCAGCAAAGACTTGCGTCTATGACAACCGAATTGACAAGAAATTATCTTTCTGAAGCGAAACCACTTCTAAATAGAATGTACAAGAGAGTACGTCCGACTTGGGCTGTTCCTCTAAAGTAACTGTGGCGAATCACCGCCGCGGTGCTCGCAAAGAAGCGCCCACAAACTGTTGCCCCCAAGGCGCCTCAACTCTAACTAGTAGTGTGATTGAGTATGCGGAGGAAATTAAATTAGGGATGAGATTTCCTTTGTTCCTAGCTTGCTTTTCACTTTTTTACTTCCACTTCGCTAAAATTGGATATAAAAAGCAGCGATTCTTTCCAGGCCCTTTACTGGCAATGTTTCACTTGTTGTAGCGTAGAAAAAATCAATTGAGATGACGGAGACAACGTCTTCGTTTCTTTTTTTCGGACCCGTTTGACGGAATGATCTTTTATTGTCACCAGACGTGTCTCCAGTTTCAGATAGTTTGGATTTGGTACTCTTGGTCTTTTTTTTGGCAGAATTTGCACTATTTGCAAATGTCAGCTCTACCCACTCGGAATAAGAACAAAAACCTTGAAATTTCGTATGGGTCCAAAGTTATACTACTTTTAGCACTTTCTCCACAAATTTGTATCTGTCTTGTCCTAAATCTCTTTTTCTTGCCTTCAACTTTCCCCAACACATTTTGCAAAAAAAAAAAGTTTGGACCGCAGCAGAGCGCAAAGGCCACTTAATCACAACAAAAGTAAGCTCACTTTCACCAAAGTTGCTTTTACGGAATACGGTCATTTAAACACTTTCCTTAAGGATTCGAATCCCTTTTACGGTTATTCTCGAATCCCTTATAGATGAAAAGAATGGGAAAACTTTTCGTTAAAATAATCGATCTAATTTAAATATTCCAATTCTTGAATTCAGAGTCAAGAGTTCTCTGCCTCAACCAAAGAACTTGCGGAAGCAGAATGAATCGAAGAAAGTAAACAAAAAAGATTTTTGGCTTTCACCTCAGGTTTCTGGAGAAAAAAAGGTCAACAGGTGCTTTTCATTCTCTTTCACTTGCAATCACAGAAAACCTAGCTAGGCGCAGGTGAAATGCCTGTTCAGCCAAAAATAATCTAACGTATTCGAACCTTAAGTTTGGACCCCAAAGGTCAAAGGGCACGCCTTAAGTTTTTGTAATGTACTTACCTTCAGGAACATTATGCCGTGCCAGTGTCTGGTTCGTACGATAAGCTGCAAAGGGTGACATGGGACTATTGGAGGAAGAACTATGTGACATCCGTGGTCCGCTCGAATTGCTTGACGCACTTCCCATGGTTTCGCGACGAGTAGGACTCGCCAGGAAACTCGTGGATCCCTGTGTTGGAATACAACTTTGATGATATTTTGAAGTAGATGGGGGTCGTAGGCCACTATTGCAGGGTGACGACGGAAGGGATAGATTCGGTAAATGATGTTCGGATCCCGGACATGTGTTTAAATATTTTTCGGATGTTGTTTGAAGCGGACGGGGAGATGGAGAGCGGGTACGAAAAATAGGGCGACCTGGGGATAATAATCGACCTCGCTTTTGGCGGTCACTTGGAGCGTCTCCTGGTTGAATAAAGTTGGAGAACAATTTAGAAAATGTGAGCAAAAAATGCAATAAATCTTTGAGCAAAAATGTTGAATTCGCAAAAATTCCAATGATTTTACCTGGTAAAATTAGCGGTGGTAATTTGTTTCGACCTTTGGAACATCCTTTTTGTAAATTGATTTCTTTTGCAGATTTCATGACTTGGGGGGCTTCAGTAGCTGCTTCAGGCTTTGGTAATCGTAGAGACGGGATGCCGTTGCTACTATTGGTTCCTCGGTCACTTGGCTTTCGATAACTCCCAGCACGGCTCACTACAATTTGGATCTGGTGAAGGTGAAATAAAATTCAGATCTTTTTGTCTCATTTCCCTACGCACGTTTTTGTAAATAATATTATTTCCTAATTTAGAACAGTTTGATTTGTTCGTAACAAAAAATAGACGTCAGTTTGCGGAATCGTGGGGGCGTTGGGACAAAAATACGATCAATTCCGTCTATTTCTATTTTTTTTTATAACCCTCATTAATTTGACCAAGATCGGTATGATACCACTAGTATCCCGCAGATCAATTTTTCCAAGTTTGGAATTCGAATTTCGATAACAGCTTCAGCCAGCATCAAATCTTCGCACATCTTTCAAAATGATCATTCATCACCTTTTTTGCAACGCCACCGCGGATGGGTTTCCTAAAATAAACTTCTGGGTGCCGTGACTTTGATGGATTAATCAAAGGGTTAAACCCTGTCTTTGATGAAGCTTGGAAACTCACCTGCTCTGCCTCCTGCCCCAAAGGCAGCGCAAAATGAAGATTGAGTGACACAAAGTTACTTGCCATGGAAGAAAGTACAATAGGAGGAAGTTTCCACACTTTCACTTTGAAATTTTTTAGGACAGAAGCAGTAGGGCTAATGGACTATAGGCCTGAGACGCTAATTAATTGATCAAAGCATTATGTAAATTACCTTGGGCGAAAGTGTTTCTTGTATGGTGGACGCAGGACGAACTATGACGTTCGGCAACTCGAGAGCACAGCAACTCATGCTGGAAATAAATGAGAAATAACTTTCTGTACCTGGAATTCCCTCAACGAAAGACGTCTGGAAATGAGAATCTATTTCTGTAATCGAACTATAAATTTTTATTTTGGGAAAATAGACGAGATCCGCTTTGGAATCATGTCTAAAAGGAAAGCAATTGCGAGTGAAAGTCTTGTAACTTGGTTTATGGATCCAAAATAGGCAATTACACATTTGGGATCAAATCGCTTTCTCATCAGAAGTTGGGGAAAGAAGGGGAAATTGATCATTATGGCTTTGACGTCCCCTGAGAAAGCAAATAGAAAATTAGGTCATTAACAGAAACAGAAGGCAAAGCGGCCATTAGTTGGGAATGAAGCAATTACCCTCAGGAATTGACCTTTCCCTTTTGTTGAAAACGAATTCCAATTACAGAATTAATTGAATCGCTAATTGATTCTTTCAATGGCATAACCTTGCAAATTTATCAACTCCACGCACTGGCGTCACAATCTTGCGTCACAACTTTAGGGAAGTTTATAAATTAATAAATTAAGCAATTGCTCAACTAAAACGGGTTCTTCAGTCTTGGAGGAGCCCTTTAACAGTCGTTTTTTTAAGGATCAAAACAAAAATTTTGAAAACTAGGTTCTAACTACGGCTAGAATTCTAAATAATTCTTGTTGACATTGCCTAAATCCACCTAATTAATATTTTGTAGTTAAGTCTCAGCCGTTTTCAGTCGTATTTGATTGGGTTACAGAAAGTTATTCTGGTGTTCTGAATTCGGGATATTTTTGAAGCATCGTATTTTTCATAAATCTGTATTTCGGCTCTTCGTCGTTTTATAAAGTTTTTTAAATGACCGTTTTCGAGTTTCAGTTTCGAGAGGTCGTATTTTCCGTGCTGTATAAAATTTTCCGTGTGGCATCTTAGTGTAACAAAAACTAGTTCAGAGTTAGAAGTCTCGTTGTAACGAAATTCTCAGTATTTTTTGGCGCTCCAATCCCTAATTTTTCTGTAAATTATTTTGCCGAAAGCAAGTCACAAGTAAATCGCTGACCTCAGCCAACTTCATGAGTTTTTAAGCAATTTCATCGTCATCGTTTATCGTCAAGTTAATACTTTAAAAATTAATACTTTAAAAATTAATACTTTAAAAATTAATTACTTAAAAGTTAGTATTCGGTTGAGCTGGGAGGTTAAAGTTCGCCGTTATGAGCTCCCCATCAAACCCCAACTGGGAAACAAGGTCACCATTGACCAAGCTGACATACTGCGCTGATTTTGCAGCGAAGAAACACAAAATGCAGAGGCGGAGTGACCCTGAAAGTACCCCCTACATTAATCACCCGATTGGTAATGTAACGAATCACTAACCATTTATTACTATTTAAAATTGTTTTAATGTTCAATTAATTGCTGAAATTGTGTTCAAATGAGCACTGAAGGTTTAAACGCCTGAAAAAAACGTGGCTAATAATATTGGCTTAGTTTCTTAAATTAATCCTACGGTATTTAGGCGTAGCAAAAATTCTGACGGAAGAAGGTGGAATCGATGACATAAATATTATCCAAGCAGCGTTACTGCATGATACACTGGAAGACACTGAAACTACGCTAGAAGAGCTGCAACTAGAATTCGGAGAAACGGTAAATTTCTGTATGACGTTAATGCGAAACATTTCAAAAAAAATTAATTCGCAAAATTTGTGTAACGAATTTGTACTTTGTGATTTCAGGTCGCTGGAATTGTACTGGAAGTATCAGATGACAAGAATTTGGCCAAAGATGAACGGAAACGACTCCAAATACTAACTGCTCCTAGCAAATCCAAATCTGCCAAAATTGTTCGAATGGCGGATAAAATTTATAATTTGCGAGATTTGAATAGAGCTCTTCCGATAGATTGGACAGAAGAACGGCGAGACGCTTATTTTTTATGGGCGGAGCAGGTGGCTAACGGAGTTTTCGATGCCAATGAAGCATTGGCGACAATTCTAAAAGATATATTTGTGAAGCATAAGGAAAATCTAACTTTAAAGACAAATTCTTAGCCGATATAGCTCCTTTTTGTTTATTTGAGCCCCTTTTAATTGTAAAAATAAAATAAAATTAATCCTATTTAAAGACACTAACATTAATTTGAATGTGACTTTAATTATATAAGTTGTTTCACCACGGACATTTGGCTCCAATCATATTTGCTGAAGGAATAAGTGACATCGTGTCAAGTCCATAATATGCCAGAATTCGACGTACCTTGGCTCTTGTCTGAGCGTTGTAGCCTTTCTTCGTTTTCGACAGAATCCACAATCCCTCTTCAAACAAAGACGATTTTCAGTTTTACGAATTCAATTTTTGAATTTTCAAGAAATAAACCAGAAAATTGTTTTAGAAATTAATTAATATTTATTGAATTTACCAATTTTAAGTGGTCCGACCTGTGTACAAGAGTACTTGATCGTGTACGTGAAATAATCCGTTGCCAAAATCCGGTAAGGGAAATGAACCGAAACTGGACACAAAAAATTCAAGAATTTAATAATTCGCAAACGTGCAAAATTCTACTTACATGGAATTGGGCTTTGGGAAATCAAAAGTTCTAAGCTGACATCAGCGCTGCCGTCGAAGCTTAAAAATCGTGTGTGACCCGTATTTCTCATAACAAGTTGTGTTCTAAAATGGCAGATTATTCATCAGTTTTAGCTGCTAAATAGCTCTTCCAGCGAACAAAAAAGCGCGCAACTAACCCTCACTTTACGTATTTTGCATTATTTTGGACTAATTTTGGATTTTTGGAAGCGCTATGTAAAAATGAGTCATTTAAAAAAATTAAATTAAGATTTTTAACTGATAAAATAATTCTTACAGTCCTTCAATTTGTTTGATATCTACATCAAAATTTGGAAAATAGTCGACTGTTCCACAGGACATGGTGGCTTCTACACTGAACCAATATTTTTCCATTTCATACCACCTTCCAGCATACTACAAATAAAGACTACAAATAATTTAAAATCAGTTCTAAAGTTATGAGTAGTGAGTATGGTAGTACCTTTGACTCCCTATAAATAGAACAATGTATTTGGTCCATACCATAAGAAAAAGAGTGCGTTATGGGGCTTTCTTAACCCACAAAATTCCATG